>SNQJ01S0027450.1:52234-87071 GCA_010110895.2 Picea sitchensis | reverse complement strand
TTTGGAGGCCAATTCCGAGAGCTACGCTCAACCTTTTTCAGTGTCGTCAGTTGTGTTGGATTCTTGAGGTCGAGAAGAACATAGTTAGACCAGTTTTTAATCATTTTCATATGTTTTTGACGTACTTTTGAATAATTGAAGACACATAATAAAGCCTCCCCCTCTAAGACAAAGGCCCAGAGATGTAGGCAATCTTGTCGAACTTCGTTAGCAACCTTGTTGTTATGGTTTGTTTTTATTTGTGCTTATATTATGATCTGCATTTCTTTATGATGGATGCAATATTCTCTCATTAAGTTATTCTTCTTTCCTTAATTTCCTAAATGGTAATTGAACACATGCTTAAAACTCAACCAAGTCTTTAAAGATCATTTTCGGATCAAGTGGTATCAGAGTAGGTTGAGAGTTGGTTGTTTGAGTTTGCATGATTACCATGGAAAAGCTAAGTCGTGGTGAAGGTGAGCTTGTAGAAGGATATCCATAGATTGGATCAAGAAAGAGGATTTCTCAAAGTGAGAAGATGGCATCGAAAGAAGGAATGTCTTAGAACGAGATAGAGTTGCAAAAGACTTTATTCGCCATGTCTGAGATGGTAACGGTCTTATATGAGGATTACTTGGAACGAAAGAGGCATTTCCAAGGAGAATCTTCAAAACAAGACAAAATTTAAGAAGGAGAGGACCCTCCTAAACCTGCTCCTTCATCTCCATCATCTTCTTCTTCTTCAAGTACAAGTGCAACTTCTACCGCAAAAAAAACATCCTCATAAACATAAACACGATATGCCTTTACTTAAGCTTGATGTGAAATTTGAATTTCCCATGTATGATGGTGAAGTCAATGTTAAGAGGCTTGATAACTAGTTCAGACAGATGGAAGTTTATTGCAATGTGAAACAAATCAAAGATGAGGCAACCCAAATCAAATTGGCATCACTTCGTCTTGCAGGCACAACACTCATTCAGTGGAAGAGTAAGTTGCAACATGGTACACAACAAGTTGGTAATGTATTTCCATCATGGCAAGATTTTCTTTTTGCACTTAGAAAACAATTTTATCCTTTGGGTTATAAGGAGAAGGCTTTAATTGAATGACAAAGTCTTAAACTAAGAAAATGACAAACAGTGCAAGAATACACAAATGAATTTCATAAGATGGCATTAATGTTAAATATTCCATTACATACACAAGAAAATCTTATGAAGTATATAGGAGGTTTACTTGCACATACTCATAACACTGTATTTATGTTTGGACCTACTGATCTCGATGAGGTTTTTGTTCAAGAAACATACATTGAAGCAGAGAAAACAATAGTTGGTGTATCAGGTGAATCGTCTTCAAGGAAAGAAGACAAAAGAAAGGGGAATGGAAAGAAAACAAATTCAACAAGAAGGAAGGAAGAGAAGCTCTCTTGCAAGAATTGCAAGAAAGAAGGGCATGATGATGACCATTGCTGGCAATTGCACCGAGAGAAGAGACCGAAATGGTTCAAAGAAAGGATAGGGAGGCAAACAATTGCAACAACAACACGAACAACAGACTTGGGATATGATTAAGGTGATGAGACTAAAAGCACAACAGTTGGCTTGACATGTAAAATTGGTGATGGATATGATTCTAGAAGTAAATTTTTTCACATAAGGGTGATAATGAAACATACTAATATCGATACATTGATAGATATTGGATCTCAATCTAACTTGATTTCAGAGGAAGTGGTTAAAAAATTGGGATTGACAACTAAGCTACATCATAAACCTTACTTACTTAAATGGATAAACAACAATCATAAATTGCACATAACAAAGCAATGCACTTTAAAGTTTTCAATTTCATCAAAGTTTGTGGATGAGGTAACGTGTGATGTGGTGCCACTAAATGAATGTGGAATGGTCTTAGGCAACCCTTATTTGTATGATCGCAAAACAATCTTCTACAGGGAACATAATCAATATCACTTAACTAAAGAAGGCAATGAATATGTTGTACATGCTCATCACATAAAATAAAATCAATCTCTTCAAACAATGGAACAATTAAGGAAGTCATCTTATGCAAGTAACACACCTATAATTGTGTCAAGTAAAGCAATTGATCTTAAGCATGAACATGAGATGGTTGTAGAATGAAAATTCAATCATACTTTTCTTGAAGATAAACTAATGTCATGCAATCACATCAAACATATTAGTTCATTTGCAGTCATATTTATGATATTATCGTTGCTAATGTTTTCAACATGGATGGTAGTGGCTTCAGTAAGATGTGAATGAGTTCAAGTGGTTAACAATATGATCTTAGTTGTTATGTTTTTTTGCAATTGATTATGATGTGACAGGTGCATAAGACAAAGTTTAAAGACAAAGGACAAGTGGGGTGGCCTATCCCGCACTTGGTGACTGGTTAATGTCTTAGTGGGGAGGCATGATCCAAAATGGATCCAGGAAGGTCTAAAAATAAAAGTTATTGGAATCAAACGAAACCAACGCCATTGCGTCGGGCTCATTGCGCCGATTTTTTTCATATAATGTTTTCCGAAAATGGACACTATATGCAAAAGTTATCGCGTTCTGATTGATTTCCCAAACATGCAAAAAAGTCAACTGTTCAAAGTCAACATGATGTACTATTGACGTCAGCAGTACGACATGTGACATCAACATGACATCATGATGACGTTAGTAGGGACACGTATAAACATTAGGAGGTGACACATGTCACTTGTTTTTTTCATTTTTAGGGGCTTATGTGGACCAATAAAAAATTGACACGTGACACTGTACGGATGTGACACGTGGTTGTACGTATGCTGATGTGACCCAATGACAGAACACGTGGCAGTACGAATGACATGTGGTCATACATATGTTGACGTGGCAAGGTGACTTGGTTTTACAAATGCTAACATGGCAGGCTTAGGGTACGACGCGTGGTTGTACAATAGTGATGTGGCATGTGACGTGCATGTTGACTGGACTGTACGGGCCAACCACAGGGTGACACGTGGACCAATCAGAGAGCACCATGTGGCACCCCAGATTTGGCCAATGTTGGCTAGACCAAAAATTTGTTACCCCACAGGAATCAAACACCCGACCTCCACCTGCACAAATTCTTCACAACCACCAACGGACCGTCTGGGCTACACATTGGGTCTTAACCCTATACCAATGCATTATGGTTTTATGTTGATATGGACGAAGGATTGGGGATAAGCCCTAGTCGGTGGGGGGATAGCCCATCTAACCAGGGCTGTGGACCAAGAGATGGACTCGAAGGTGGGGACGTGGATGTTTAGGGCCGCAGACACATGGCCAGTCATACGACCGAAGGTTTGGGGCTCGACTAGATCAAAGGGGGTTGGATCGGAGGAATAGGCCCAACACTTAGCCCTTATCCATATGGAATGCTCCATATGACCAGGAGCCCAGGAGAAAGGGGTTGGGCCCAATAATTTGCTGGAATTTTGAACTTTATTATATGGATTTTTTTGGTTTTTTATACTGATTTTGGGAGTTTTTTTCCCAAAATTGAGGATTTGGAGCCCTTTTTTAGGCCAACTTGGGGGGAAGTTGGAGGATATCCCCAACTCAAATCCTATATAAATCAGAGGTTTTCGACAGACCAAGAGTTTCATATTAGCAGAATGATGATGAGTTTGTGAAGCTTGAAGCCATTTTTATGCAGGGAAGCCACTGAGGAAACGAACTTTGGAGGCCAATTCCAGGAGCTACGCTCAACCTTTTTCAGTGCCGTCAATTGTGTTGGATTCTTGAGGTTGAGAAGAACATAGCCAAACTAGTTTGTAATCCTTTTGATACATTTATGATGTACTTTTGAAACATTGAAGAGAAATAATAAAGCCTCCCCCACTGAGACAAAGGCCCAGAGATGTGGGCAATGTTGTCGAACTCCGTTAACAACCTTGCTGTTATGGTTTGTTTTTATTTATGTTTATATTATGGTTTGCATTTCTTTATGAGGTATGCAATATTCTCTCATTAAGTTTTTCTTCTTTCCTTAATTTCCTAAATGGTAATTGAACACATGCTTAAAACTCAACCAAGTCTTTAAAGAACATTTTTGGATCACCCACGATCCAAAAAGTTTGGATTTACATAACATAAATTAAAGAGGCTCCACGTTACTAATATCTTCGGATTAACCAAGATTCAACATAGATAACAATAAATTTAGATTTAACAAAAATTCACCGGGGATCCACCTTTCGATAGAAATGAAATATCGTAAACTTAAACAAAAATTCATGGTACAAATTCATATCTAGTATGCCTTTCGACAGAGAACCCATCATTAGAATTGACTAGATTATGAACGAATTTCAACATAGAAAATCATGAAATAATTTTGGAACTAACTCCAGGGTTTATCAACGAACAAATCATTGTTGAATTTCTGAAATAATCTCAACTAAAAACTCTGATCATTTAATCTTCAATAGACAAAATACAATTTTAGAACATATACCATTCACAATATAAGTTCAAATTTCACAATGAGGGTCAAGCCTCCCCAAATTAGAGAGCGGAAAACGTCCAGAATTACCACAAAATTTAAAACCTAAACCTTGTAAATATTATCTGCTCGACAACAATTGTAATTTAAAAACATAAACTTTGATATAATATTCGTTAACAATAATTGTAACAAATGGAGTTTAGGATTTCCAATGATTCTACAGTGACCCTATCAACCCAACATACTACTACACTAGTAATATAATCAAATTCAAAATATAAAAATACCAGGCCCAATGAATGTTGCGTATTTAAGATGTTCTTCAAAGTCTTGCGCTCCTTCCTTTCCTTCTCTTGCTAATCACATAGACTTCACCGATACCTCCCAGCCAATGCTAGGGGTACTCTTCTTCCCCTTTAGCCCCCTGAGACACAAAGGGGCCACACATAAGAGACCAACAATAATAGATCCAAGACTTGCCTCGCAAGTAAGAGCTTCCACTCTTTTTACAAGCTTGGTATCCCAACTCTCACAAGTAAAACCCAGTCTAATAAAAAATTGACAGCATAACAATGCCCATAAATTCAGATCCCTTTTCCTTCTCTAGAATTTGTTTTTATAGACTTTTCTTCATTGACACATGTCCTCATGCATAGATAATTAACTTTTTAGTTAATTTTAATTTGGATTTCTCACTCACGCACTTGTCACAATCTCCCCAAGTTACACCAATAATTACCATTCTTATTTTATTTAAAAGGTCAAAATTCCTCACAATCCTCAATGTGTTCCTATGTTCACTCCTAGGTGTCCCTTTGTTCCCCAGATTCTCATTTAAGGAGTGTCCTCTAACTAGATCTTAGTTAGAGTTTAATTAGGAGTCTTCTTCTAGTTAGACTAGTGTAGTTTGACTCTAGATTCTATTCTATGTACAACCAACCTCTCAAGTTATTAATTATTTTTATTTAATATTTCATTTTTATTAAATTCATGCACACATGTGCATTTTATTCAATCTTTATATTTTTCCCACCTTTCCTAGAATTAGATTTATCCCAAATTTAATATTTTAATTAGTCCCCAATTTAAACTTAGACTTAGGCCAAATCTTAGGCTTAGGCTTAGACTCTTGTTAGGTTTTTTCAACTAATTCCATTGTTTAATTAATTAGTTAATCCAACAAGGTCTAAATATTTCAATGTTTTTTTTTCTA
Source organism: Picea sitchensis (assembly GCA_010110895.2). Taxonomy (NCBI): domain Eukaryota; kingdom Viridiplantae; phylum Streptophyta; class Pinopsida; order Pinales; family Pinaceae; genus Picea; species Picea sitchensis. Next base: position 81,376 of record SNQJ01S0027450.1, on the reverse strand, counting down.
GGCCATCTAGATTTATTTACTTAAGTTTAATTATACGACGTGCCCTTCAAGACGCACCTCCGTGCTCCAAGGGTGCCACTCGCCTTAGACTTGTCTTGGAAGTTGTCAGAACCTTGGATTCAACACTCCACTCGATTGACCTTGTGTGAGACTAAGGGCTTCTAAGGAATAAGGACTTCGCCTTATTGCGCGCTCCTTAGAAATCTTCATGAGCGACTGTCACAGTCTTCCCTCACGAAATCGTGGACCTTTCGAACTAGGTAATCGTTAACCTAACATTCAGACCACGGTGGGAGTGCTAGTAGGATGTGAAAAAGACATCGCCACACCTCTCCCTCAAATGTCTTGTTTCTGTGCATGGCCCCTCTACTCCTTATATGAGTCGGATTAGCAAGCATTGTCAAGCCTGCATTCATTGACAAAAACTTTGTCAATAATTCCATATACATAAATTCATACTAAAATAAATCATACAACATATGTGCGTGAAATGAAATACTCAATAAATACAATCCACTCCCTGAGTCAATCTGGAGTCCAAGGGAATCCATCGATGCCATTAACATCCTTAACCTGTCATGTGTCCTGCACACTTAGGAAAACTCATCAAAAGCATATGTCAATATATATACATCAATATAATCAATAATCCATAACACCTCAACATCATCATATATAATTCATAATCTGAACGAAATCACAAAGAACCATACTCGGATCACTTGCAAGCATGTGTCCTCAAAGAATAAGTCAATAATAGTGTGCTCAGTAGAGCGGGATGTTACATACACCCCCTCTTGTTTTAAATTTTGTCCCGAAGTTTGTACAGTATATATAAAAACAAGTAATAAATGTCTATGACATAGATCTATATGTCTAATCTATCAAACAAGTAAGGAAACTGTTGACGCATCTCATATGCGTCCTCCCATGTAGCCGAGTGTGGACTATAATTTTTCCACTGGACCTTGAAATAATCAACTGTTCAACACCGTAGCTGTTGAATGCGATGGTCCAGAATGAGGATTGGCTCCGCCATGAGAGCACCCTCGTCCGACACCTGCAAGGAACTCATGTCAATAACATGTGAAGGATCACTAATATAATGTCTCAAAATAGATACATGAAATACGTCATTCATACGCCTCAAAGAATCAGGCAAGGCTAGTCGATAAGCCACGAGTCCTTTCTTTTCCACTACTATGAAGGGTCCCATAAATCTAGGAGAGAGTTTAACACCCTTTCCAAACTTGATCGAACTCTTGTGCGGTTTTACCCGCAAGAGGACTCTCTCTCCAAATTCATAATTGTGGTCAATGCAATGCACATCAACATAAATTTTCTGTCGATATTGTGTTTCCTTAATCCTATGTCTTATCGATTGCATCTATTCTTCCATTTCTCGAATCACTTCTGGTCCTACCAGAACCCTATCCTTGAGTCGATCCCAACTCAACGACGCCTGACACAGTCTCCCTAAAGAAACTCAAATGATGCCATCTTAATCATTCTTTGATAGTGGTTGTATGGAAACTCTACTAGTGGCAAGCATTCTTCCCAACGTTTCTGTTGGTCCATTACATACATAGGTAGGATATCCTCTAAAATCTGGTTTGTTCTTTCTGTTTGTCTGTCTATTTCTGGGTGGTAAGTTGTGCTAAAGTTTAGTTGTGTTCCCAATGCCTATTGGAAACTGGTCCAAAACCGTCCTATAAACACAGATCCTCGATATAATATGATCCTTCTTGGTACACCATGAATTCTTATAATCACACAGACAAATACTCTAGCTGTGTATGGATCCTGATACGTTGTACACACAAGAATAAAGTGTGCACTCTTCATCAGAGTGTCAACCACCACAAAAATTGAATCGTGCCTTCTTGTCGTCAGTGGAAATCCAACGATAAAGACCATCAAAATGACCTCCCATTTCGATTCAGGAATAACATGTTGTTGTAACAATCCTGTTGGATGTCTATTTTCAACCTTCACTTGCTGACATCCTAGACATCGCCACGTAACCAACTATGTCTACCTTCATTCCCTTCCAGAATAATAAAGGCTTAAGGTCTGCCTTCATCTTCGTGACTCTCAGATGAGCCATGTATACTGCTCGATGTGCTTCACTCAAGATCAAACTTCTTAGTTTGTCGTTAGGAGGTACACAAATTCTTCCGTTAAATCTCAACAATCCATCATCGTCTAGTGAATAACTTTCATACTTCGGCACCATCCTGACATCTTGTCCAATATTACTCTTAACTTCTTCATACCACTCATCGTCGAATTGTAAAGTTATAATCTTTTCTTGAAGATTCGTCTTAAGAGGTAATACCAAAAATATGCGCGGTCTCCGACTCAACGCATCTGCCACTTGGTTCATAGTTCCTTTAATGTAAGTAATTTCAAAGTTGTATTCGCTAAGTAATTCTGACCAACACCTTTGTCGCGTGTTCAGGTCACTTTGTGTAAAAATATCCTGCAATCCACAATTATATGTCTTCAATTCAAATTTTCATCCAATTAGATAATGTCTCCAAACTCTCAAGGCATATATATTTTCCAATAATTCCAGGTCATGCATTGCGTAGTTCTCTTCATGCTTTTTCAATTTCCTTGAAATGTAAGTGATCACTCGACCGTATTGCATTAGAACTCCACCTTAACTCTCATTGGATGCATCTATGCATACCAAGAATTCCTAGTCCATGTCGGGGAATTTTAGTATCGGTGCAGTCGTCAACAAATCCTTGAGCTTTTGAAATGCTTCCGCACATTTCTCAGACTCATTTTCGTCGGAGTGGTCAGTGTCGGAGTTGACCACCTTCTTTCCTTCAATGTGATCTGACGGTTCAACATTTCCATTCTATATTGGCGATCAACGCTTAATTCTAAATCAAATCTTGATTTAACAGTTGGGAAACCATCCAAAGCTCCTTCCTAATCGACGATTGACATTATTACATGACTTTGGGATTTCATGGATTCTTCATTGTCTCTAGTAATCATCGATGTGGTGAAGTGCCAAAGTTATTTATCCACTACTTGATCCAACGGTCCATAATGCTATTGCTTCAGATCCGACGATCGAGATTTAATCCTTCCCAACCTCTGACTTTACCTTGATATAACGATCATGGATTGTCCTGAACTAAGAATGAATGACTCTTGTAACTCGATCCTTTACGAAAGGATTTCTTCAGTCGCATAAATTTGTCTCCTGTGTTTCTTCAAATGCACCATCTCTTTTGAGCTTCGATTAACATTATTCCTTCCGAGATTTGTGTCAATGCGCTCCTTTATGCATTGTCTTTATCCAATCAGAAGGCTATCTCTTATGAGCTTTAGGTTTATACATGATTCCTTTGCACCTCGCGCTATGTCTTCCGTGCAACCCACTACGTTATCTCTTTTGAGCTTTAAGATCTCAAAGACATATAATGACAATACCATATTGATATTCTTGACATCAATGCCAATAACTTAATCCCATGTCCAATAATTGATCATATTGACATTCTTTGACATCAATACCAACACCATAATGCCATGTCCAACATTCTCCACATTTGGCATTGATGGCAACAAAGTAAAATCCCTTTTTCAATCTTAATTGGATTTTACTGATCATTCTCCCCCTTTGACATCAATGACAAAAAATGATGTTTCCTTTTAGGGTGATACTCCCCCTGAGGTGGTTCCCACCTTGTCTATGAATCTCTTCCCTTGGAATCATGCTGCTACAACCAATTATGGGAAGAATAATAACTCCCCCTGTCTTCTTTGCAAGATGAACAATATGTTATCACTGCAATTTGCTTCCGCTTCAAATACTCAACTGGAACATAAATAAACTGCTCAAGAATAAACTGCTCTTCTATAACGATCCTTGGACATATGTACTAGTCATGTACCATAATAGGTCTGCCTCAAAAACCATTCACATAACTTCGTTGAGAGAATAGATAACCGACACTGTTCCTGAGCACATGAAGACCTGCAACAAATCATTTCAGATCCTGCATAGAGTTATACCATCAAACCATGTTGCTTTCAATGATGCTAGTTATTTATTCATTCATTTGTAATCCAAGAGCCTCTTTGTTTTTCTGTGCTTCAATACTCATAGGGGTATCAATAGGAACAATCCTAAGTCTTCCCTAATTCCTCCTTCCTTTCTTATATATATACATATATATATTAGGAGGAGTTTTAGTAGATCACCAAAATAATGTTTGAAAATTTTCAAGATCATCATCGCTTAATTTTTTTGGTTGATCTCCTATTGAAGGTTCATCATCATCATCATTGTTTTGTGCACTAGAAACTTCTTTATCCTTGTCTTGAGAATTTTCTTTTTGCATTTTCCATTTGCTGGGTAATGGATAATCTACTTGCATGACATTATCAAGTTCTGTAATTGTGTCAAATTTTTCTTTAGGAGTTTTCTTGTCTTCAACTTGATCTACTTTATATGCATAAATTTGATTTTCATATACTTTATCAGACACTTCATCCATCATACTCCTATTGTCAATTTTATCAAATTTAGGTACAATATCTTCATCATTTTCCTTCCTTTGTACTTTGGCTTTTCTTCTCCATATCTTCTTATAATTTTCCTTAATGTTGGAGATACTTGCCTTCATGGAATATTTTGGTAATCTATATTCATTGGCCTTATGACCATACTTGTTGCATTTTTGGCATTCAATATTGAAGTTTTGCAAAGGAGAAAATGAGTTATAGTTTCTCTTCTCTGTATTGTACTTATTGTTCTTATATCTTTGGACATTTCTATGATTGTATTGTCCATAAACTTTGCAGTGTACTGCCTTATGTCCAAAATTATTGCAAGAGTAACAATATCCAATAAATAGATATTTATTAGGGGGATTCCTTCTGGTGATTGTATTCTTCTTGTCATCTTTTACTTTAGTAGGGAGTGTTAATTTTTGTTTATGTGGAACATTTTTCAATGTTATCATCTTTGCCTTATTACATTCTCTTCTTAAGGAGCCTTTTAGAGCATCTGCGTAACTGATTGGCCTTTTGATTGATCCTTGTGATGTAGAGGTTGAGTCTTGGGTGTATCCCAAACCAGTCTTGTTGTTTGGTGACCTTTGACTACTCAGAATTTCATCCAAGTTTTTTGAACTATTTTCAAATTTTGATCGCTTCTTTTCTTTTTCAAATTCACCTTTTAGCAACTCAATCTCAGCTTCTAGCTTCTCACATACTTGTTCTCTATCATTGAGTTGTTTTAAAATGACTTCTTCAATTCTCTTAGCTTCCAGGAGTTGGGACTTCAAATCACCGATGATCTGCTCTGATTCTTTGATGGTTCTTAATGCATCTATTTCTCTTGATTGATGTGATTCTTCAAATTCTTGAAGTTGTTCCCTAAGTAGATTGTTTTTATTTGTATACTTTCTTAGTTCCCCCAGATCACTAATGAGTTATGCTTATAGATCTACTTCACCTTCGCTTTCATATTTTTATTCATTATCTATATTATTATTTTGAGTGTTCATTCTCATAAATAGAAGCTCTGAATATTCACCTTCACTCATGTCTGAAGAGCTGATGTCTTCTTTGGAGTAGAAGTTTTTCTTTTTCTTATAAAATTTCTTCTTGTATTGGTATTTTTGGTTGTGGGATTCTTTATCATCATTATCCTCCTGCTTGGGATAGGGACATTTGTTAGAAAAATGTCTAGTTCTGCCACAATTGAAATATTTGAAGGGTAACTTTCCTTTATATTTTCCAAATCCTTTTTGGAGTTTCTTTATAAAGTTGGTCTCTTCTACATTTGATATGTCTGACTGATCTTCATTAGACACATGTTCATGTTTCTTCTTTGTTTTATATGCCTTAAAGGTCGTTTCTTCTTTTGATGGTTTTCCGTTCCCTGTTCTCATCTCATATGTTGTAAGAATTCCATGGCGTTGATCTACTATGAGTTGTCAAGTTCTGGTCTATTTTCAATTGTGGAAATCTTGGCATTATACTTCATAGGAAATGACCTTAAGATCTTTTGTACAATAGGTTTGTTTGAAAGTTCTTCTCCCATTGCTCTGATTGAGTTAACTACCTCATCTACCCTATGAAGGTATTCAACAATGTTCTCTTCTTCTTTCATCTTCAAATTTTCAAATTGAGCTCTGTATATTTGTAGTTTGGCTTCCTTGACTTTGCTATCTCCTTCATATATAACCTCTAGTTTGTCCCAGATCTCTTTAACTGACTTACAATGCATTACCTTCACAAATATAGGATTTGTTAATCCTCCTAGAATGGCATTGCTTGCTCTTGATTTGTCATTGAAAATATTCTTTCTTGTAGTATCTGTAGGTGGAGTAGCTGGTGCAGTGTAACCATCTACTGTAGATTTCCAAACATCAAAACCAAGAGCCAATAGGTATTTTTTCATTCTTATTTTCCAGAAAACACAATCATCTCCCTTGAACAATGGTGCTTTGTTGGAAGACATTCCATCTTGTTGATCCATTTCTTTCGGGATCTAACTTCTAGTTATTAGACCGTGTTGAAGGCACTAGCTTCGATACCAATTGTTGGCATACTAAGAGGGGGGGTGAATCAATATTACCTTTTTAAACAATTAATAATTACTTTTTTATTTCATTAATCATCCTAATAGATTATCAATGGACTTGTATTTAAAATCAATTATATAAATATAATTAACAAGAATTACAAGGCTTTATAAAGAGTAGTCTAAGATTGTGAAGGACACCAATCCTCTTTAGAGCACCAACTCTTGGAGACACAAATCCCCTTCTTCAGGGCACCAACTCCCTTGTTTTAGGGCACCAACTCCCTTGTCTTTAGGGCACCAACCCTAGGAAGCACCAACTCCCTTGTTTTAGGGCACCAACCCCCTTATCTTTAGGACACCAGCCGTAGGAAGCACCAACTCCATGTTTTCACACTTTTACTTAGTAAAGGATATTAATCCTTCCTTCCTCCTCCCTTCCACGCTCACTACATAAGTATCTTCAACTTTCCTTCTTGGACTCTGCTTATGCTTTTGATCTTCTGATCTGGATTGCAGAGACACCTTTCTTTCACCATACCTTTATATTTATATAGTATCCCAAAAGGTATGACATTTGAACCATTGTGTCTTTTAATAATGAACCATCACACCCTTTCATTTATTAACAACTATGTTATTTTAATAACAAATTTCTTCTTTTACTATTATCCTTTGAGTTTATTGGGTGAACTTGGTTCTTCTTTCAATCTCTTTTAATTAAGAATCATATTCTTAATTGGCACCGGTTTCCAGGTCAACCCACAGTTATGGCAACCTATAATTTGACTCATTGCACATCAAATCTGTAATGAGGTGTCCAAGAACCTCTGCAGTGCATTCAGGCTTAACTTTGTCCATGACACATAGCTCTAACAACCTATATGGGTGTAAAAAGTCTCAATCACCAAATCTAAAGGCGCTAAACCTTTTTCTCCTCTGCGTGCAACTAGTGGCTAGATCCATGCGATTATCCATGTATGTGATTTAATTTGGATTGTTTATTTCTAGATTCAAATTCTATGGATAGGCACTTCCTTCAATCCAGTTCCCTTTGTGACTGCGGGCTAAAAAACACAGGCTTATCTATTTCATATGTTATTATGTTAGCGCTTTTCTCCTTTTGCCCTTATTATTCTACATGCGACCGTATTCAATTTTCTGAGGGCTTATTTACTTCTACCCCCTTTAACTTATTTACCTTATCATGTGATTGGTGATGGAACCACGTTCTCTGATACTTCATCCTTCGAGACTTCCGAACTTTGCAGTCATTCAATCCTCGCGGAGTACATTTCCCCGAAGTGCGTATACTGTATTCACTACTAGATCGAATGGTCACTATTTAATTTTCCGTTATATGGATGATCCTGGCTTATCCAGAGGCTTCAAACAAATTGACGGTTGATACTTAATCAGGATTTGAGATGAACGGTTCTCGTTCACTCCGAGACTTCATCTATTCGTGGCTCCGGGACTCTAGAGTAGAGAAATTCCTCTAGAGTTTTACCTATCGAAGAAGTCATAGAATGGCAGTGATCACTTGCTGTTGATTAACACCTCCACTTATGCTATCCTTCCATTATGCTTGATCAACAGTCGAGAACGCTCCCGAAGTATATCAACGGTTAACGTTACTTCGTGATTCACGCTTACTCTATCCTTCCACTGTACTTGATTGGACGGTTAAGAAATAATTCGTAGGATCTTAGATCATTGACCAAACGTTAATTCGTGACTTCGGCCTTCGACGCTTCAGATATTTTAGCTAGTAGGAGAAGCTGCATATCCCTGGAGGATGTAGTCTCGGAGTGATGTGACTTTCTAACATCATTGTTGATGTGGCACTGGTTGAGTGGCTGCAACGTGTCACCTTGATTCGTGACTTTCATATACCTAATGTGCCAACTATACCTTGACACTTGTCACTAGTTGATTGGGCCACATGTCATATTTGTCTTCTGCCACATGTCTCCCTCCTGGATCATGGATTTACACTTCATGGCTTTGGGAGTTTTGTCACTTTTATACCATCCTTCGATCATTACCGAAGTGTTGAATACAACTATCACCGTAGATATTTCCTTGTCTTGATCAACGACTTCTGTTAACTTCGGGGCTCCAGAGTTCGAGATTTCTTGGTTTATCTGAGCTTCTTATCGCTGGAGTAGGTCAATGCCATAGTTGACCACCTTCTTCCTATTAGCACTATCTGACGGTTTCAATATTCATTCCAGATCAACGATGACGAGATTTTCCTGCTCTTCCTTTGATCCGACGGTCGACGAGAGTTCGTGACTTCAGGGCTTCGAACTTTGGGTAAACTTACATGTTTAAGACTCCTTTTCACTGGAGTGGTCAGGGCCGGAGTTGACCACCTTCTTTCTTTTAGTGTGATCTGACTGTTCAACATTTCCATTCCAGATCGACAATCACCGCTTAATTCTAGATCAAATATTGATCTAACGACTGGGAAACCATCTAAAGCTCCTTCATGATCGACGATTGGCATTATTTTGTGACTTCAGGATTTCATGGATTCTTCCTTGTCTCCAATAATCCCCGAAGTGGCGAATTTATTTATCCACTACTTGATCCAATGGTCTATAATGCTACTGATTCAGATCTGATGGTTGAGATTTAATCCTTCCCAACCTCTGACTTTACCTTGATCTAATGATCCTGGATTGTCCTGAACTAAGAATGAACGACTCATGTAACTTGATCCTTTACAAAAGGATTTCTTCACTCGCAAAACTCTGTTTCTTGTGTTACTCCAAATGCGCCATCTCTTTTGAGCTTCGATTAACGTTCTTCCTTCTGAGCTTTGTGTCAATGTGCTCCTGTATGCACTGTCTTTATCCAATCAGAAAGTTATCTCTTCTGAGCTTTAGGTTTATACAACATTCCTCTGCACCTCACGTTATGTCTTTTGCGCAACCTACTACGTTATCTCTTCTGAGATTTAGGATCTCAAAGACATATAATGACAATACCATATTGATATTCTTGACATCAATGGCAACAACATAATACCATGTCCAGTCATTGATCATATTGACCTTCTTTGACATCAATGCCAACACCATAATGCCATGTCCAACAAAAAATAGATCATATGATCAGTAATCTCACTGCATTAGGTTCCATGGTTGGTTGGAATGGATGTTTGAGGACTTATAAATGGAACTTCTCTCTTTTATAATTGAAAACTAGAACCAGGGACACTCAAGTCAACTGCAAAATGCTCCTTTCTTGAAGTATGTAAATTGTATTGATAACATATATTTCAAAAATGTATTGAATGTTGAAACTGAATCTAAAGTTTAATTTTTCACCAGAGTAGTTTCACATATGGTCGCTGACAAAATGGTTTGGATAGATCTAGAATGATACTCAATACTATTGCATGCTTGAATCTACCTCGAATGCCATAGTAAATTTGTATCACAATAGAGGCGAGAAATTGTGTAAGTGATTAAATCAATGTCTTATAATTACACAACTTTATGTCTCAAGATATGTTGATCAACTCTTAGAGGTGGGAAAAAGTTCAAAGGATAGTAAACTTGTTATAAGTGTTGCACATTTTTCCCATTATTCGTATGTAAGCAGGTACATCTAAGAGGAAAGTCTTTTGAATCTTTACTCCAATATTCTTGTAGGAGATGGTAGGACTAATATCTTCAAGAAGCACCACACTAGAAGGAATCTCCTCCCTATATCCATAAGTAATTGGGCCAAGTTAATGAGAAGGAATGTTTCTATGACATTCCTATGAATAAAAGTGATGTAAAATTTTGTGAGTTGAATTCCAAAGACAAAATTCACCTCACTACTTCATATGGAGTCATACAAATTTATAAAACAAAGTTGATTCATGAAAAATAGAATTGGTTCATAAAATGTTTTGTAGGTTCTTCCCATTGTCCCATGCGCAACCCAAGTCTCTATACACTACATGTACTATAGTTTAGGTTTTATGTAGTGCTTCAACTCATGCCATATGCTACACCTACCATAGTGAAATAGTGCCATAGAGTTTTAACTTCCACATTGATTCCATCTTGTGCATGCCCTTTCTTCACCTCACTACTTCTTGTCACCACTAGTTGATCCTATAGTGGTTGTCCATCATGCATTGCCATTATGCATTGGTAATTGGTCTTTTGTCTTATTGTTACTTATTCATGAAACACACACACACACACACACATATATATATGGAAGCTATGATAGTTGGGGTGAGTATATATCTACCACTATTTTAAGTTTAAATTATCACATGGGCATAATTCATCCATATAAGGAGTTATGCGTTTTCCTTTTCCATGTTGTTGTTGTTGTTGTTAGCAACACTTTTCTTGCAAATTCAGGCCTTAAGTTCAATACCACTTGTGAATTTAAAGCTCATTTTTTTCATTCGTAGTTGTTGTTATTCAAATTTTCTTATCAATTCAAGGCTCAACTTTGACAACATTTGTTTGTTGCTTTCAACTTTCTTTGTGAATCTAAGGTTCAATTTAAGCATTAGTTCAACTTTTCCTTGTGAATTCAAGGCTCATCTTCTAAAACACTCAATCTTGTTGTTGTTTGGATTGCTTGATGTAGATTGCAAGGCAACATGTAGAGAAAGATGCGATGAAGCCTTTCTACATGACCAATGTTTAAGAAACTCAAGTGTCTTCCTCCCTATACATATGGAGACAAGAAACTGTGCCCCTACTATGCCAGTTGAAAATGCATGACAACAAGCTAAAATGTCCTTGGATATGATATATCAAAATTATATATATGCACTTTCACTATATGTATTGGGTTGTTGAACATTGGGATATAGTTATTAGGTTTTCATGTGTCAGCTTTGCTTATAAAATTTATATTCAATGTGTATTTTTATAATGAACAAGTGCTTAACAATGTTGGGTACTACAACAACATTGGAAAAGTCACTGAAAAAAGTCACTGGAAAGTGCTTGTTTGTGTAGGATAAAAAAGGTAAGAATTTTTTTATTTTTTTTTAAATTTAAAACTACAATACTTACCCAAAAAAAATAGGATATGGGAAATAATAACTCAATCCTAAACCAAACAATAGGATATAAGAAATAATAACTCAATCCTAAACCAAACAATAGGATATAAGAAATAATAACTCAATCCTAAGCATTGTGGAGTACTTTTATTTATAATGTCAAGTTCCAATCCTTAGTGATAGCTTGGTCATATGTCGTGTGACTTTAGTAATGATTAGAACATGATTCCATTGTAATTTCCCTTCACTAATGGGTTAGTAAGAGTAATTTGTTAATTTCCCTTCACTAATGATTCTTTTGAAAAACAGCAGACATTATGTCAAATCATACAACCTTCCATTATGAATAGTCTTTTGAAAAGAATTTTAATGGCAAAGCACAGCAGACGTTATGTCAAATCACACACCTCTGTTCATTCGTTCGTATTTTGTCAAATCAGACAACTCTATTCACTCGTAAGAATTGAATTGCAAATCATACAACTCTATTCATTCGTAAGAATTGAATGGCAAAGCAGTGCAGACATTATGTCAAATCATACAAATCTATTCGTTCGTATTTTGAAGATGGATTCATTCAAAATCCAGAAGGAGGATGGATCCATCCGAAATCCAATCCTCCTTCATAAATCAGGAAGGAAGGAAGGCGGACTAGCAATTTTTCTTGAGGTTAGATACTCATTTTTTTGCAGATTCTTCTTCATTCACCGTATCACTTTTACAATCCAGGTCCGTACAAATTTAATTGGACAATCGTCGTAGTATACTGGTGATCAGGGTTCGAACCCCGACAACGACCACTGGTTTTAGCATATACATTTTTGTGGGGCAGGAAAAGGTTTAGTTTGCCGTTTCAGTTCACGTGGGGATGTAGCTCAGATGGTAGAGCGCTCGCTTAGCATGCGAGAGGTACGGGGATCGATACCCCGCATCTCCAGAGAGTAAATTTTTTGCTGGAAATTTGCGAATGGAACCTGTCAGATGTTTTAAACCTTTACCAGCTAATCTTTTGTTGGGGATTTGCGAATGGAACCTGTCAGATGTTTTAAACCTTTACCAGCTGTTGGAATATCTGCATATAATTGCTTATGACGTCAAAATAGTGTTGAATTCATTGATCTGAAGTACCAGGATTGAGATCGAATACTAATATTTTTGGTTCGGATCTATTTTTCATGCGTGCTAAATGCTAAGCGAATTCCCTTTCTGCTATTATGCCGTAGTTTCAATTCAGGGGATGTCATAGAAAGGTACAGAATGCCCCTGGGAAAGTAGCACATTATCAGAGTAATTTTGTCTGGGTACAAAAGGTTGTGGATATGTCTCTTCAGCTGTTCAACAACCAAACCGTTGTATGTGTAGGAAACAGAAAAGAAGAAGCCCGTATTCGTTGGGATAAGCCCAGTGGTAGCTACAATCTGTCCACGAATGAGGAATATGGAAAAGGATTTGTGAAAATGGCTATGTAAAATCCCTTGAAATCTTGTGGCTATCAATCCAATATGCGTTTGTGGCTTGTTCAGTGTTCAACATACAATAGGTTATGGAACGATGACAACAAATACTACTGGTTGGAGTTCAGAAATGTAGATGGTCTAACGATCAATGGTGGGGGGTGTTTGGATGGACAGGGAGCCTCCTGGTGGTCTAACTCGCTATGATGTGCCTAGTATCTCTATGCATTGGTACTCTTATACGTCTATGGTACATTGCTATTTTTTCTTTCAAAATGGTTAACACTAATGCAATGTACATTGTATTGTATGTATTGGTAGAATGTACTATAGAGTAGTTTTTTAGGCGTATTGATAAGAAAAACTTTGCTAAAATCTATGYTCGTTCGCCTTTGYTAAATGAAAAAAAAATCGGAAATGGTGAATGCAAGCCAATGATGGTTTYTCATGATGCATTAGTGGYAATGAAAACATGGAAAAACAACAATTTGTTAACTTGGAGGGATTATTCAAGGTATTTTACAATGAATTTGAATATGGTGTCAGAAGAAATTGAATTAGCKTTCTGAATATACAACTTTTATTCATAGAAATTGTGAATAACTATGTGAAAGTTGATTTTTTCTAACAATGGTATGCTATTTTTCCAGCAAAATATAAAGTATATGTCTTGGTTCAGGTGTTGAGTACCTTAACGATGGAATTTCTTTCCAAAAACTTGTATAATTGTAGGAATTAGCTTTCTGAATATACAACTTTTATTCATAGAAATTGTGAATAACTATGTGAAAGTTGATTTTTTCTAACAATGGTATGCTATTTTTCCAGCAAAATATAAAGTATATGTCTTGGTTCAGGTGTTGAGTACCTTAACGATGGAATTTCTTTCCAAAAACTTGTATAATTGTAGAGAACCCATTGTTCTAGTGTGGTGTATTTTTTGGAAATTTATAATATTAATTTTATAATTTTTTTAATTATGAAAGGCAACATGTCATTGAAATTACAACGCCTTTTATTTGTTCAGGCTAAGAGGGTCTTAACATATTCATAATAATTTATTTTTTTCTTTTTCTTTGAGATCGTATATATCGGTCTTCTCTAGTGCAATATATAACTCATTTTAGAATTGGTTAAGCTGACAAAAAGTTATAGCATAAATAAGAGAGGTATGTATTCTAGGATTTTGATATATGCGAAGACAAAAATAGATTAAAAAAAAAACAAAACTATATATATTTGGAAACTGCCCAACTGACTATTTTTGTAGTTTCATCAACAATTGAATTGTGTAGCCTATAGAAAAATAACGTTAAAAATAGAGATATGAAGAGGTATTCACAAAAATGGAGTATTTTATCAATTTGCAGACCGAACCACTAGGTTTGTCATCTCGAACCTAAATATGAGGCAACCAAGTCAACATACACGTACACTAAAGTTATCAATACTGCCCAAAAATATTTGAATTCAAAGAGTGTGCATGTGTTCTTAAGAGCACACATACACACACACACACAATGAACACACACATGTTCCTTATGGCGTGCACATGCTTTAGGAACGCACATGCATTCCTAAGAGCGCACACGCGCTCTTATATCCTATTTCTTATTTGCCATTCCCCTCTCCAAAGGGCGTAGTTCCAGAGGTCATAGTTCCACAGATCATAGTTCCCGGGGTCACAGTTCTAGAGGGCATAGTTCAAGAGGTAATAGTTCCACGGGTCATAGTTCTTGGGGTCACAGTTCCAAAAGTCATAGTTCCACACCAAAGGAACTATGAAGTGTGGAACTATGACCTTTGGAACTAGGAAAAAACAAAACTGAAAGAATATGAGTAGGAACTCCAAAGTATAGAGGAACTTTTGAAGTTGATTTATCAAGATACAGATTCTGGATTCACTTTGGGCTCTGCTCGAGATAATCTGAAGAGGCTTGAGGCTAGGCACAGACAACTGTTGGTAGAACAAGAAACATCGTGGAGGCTTAAAAGCAGATCAATATGGCTTGAGAACGGATATGAGAATACATAATTTTTCCAAGCATACGCTAAGGGGCAGAAAGCAACCAACACGATTTGGAGTTTAAAGGACCAGGAGGGTAGATCAATCACCTCTTTTGAAATGCTAGTGAACATGGGTAAAAGTCATTTCAATCCTTATTTAAAGCGAAGAGACAAGTGAACTTAGTTGATATCATAAAATTGGCATTATACTTTCCAAGCTTTGTGGATGAACAAGGGAATCGAGAACTATATGCAGAAGTCACCGAAGAAGAGCTTAAAGAAGCACTTCTTAGCTTTCAAAAGGATAAAATTCCATGTCTAGACGGATGCACAATTGAATTCTATAGGTTTTTTTTTTTAATTAATTGGAACAAACCTCTTAAAAGTCATTAAGGAATATAGAATCAATGGCACAATTCACGGTCCATTCAATTCCACTTTTATTGCCCTCATTCCTAAGGTGGATGATCCTCAATCCTTTGATGATTTTAGGCCAATTTCTCTCTGAAATTGCATTTACAAAATTATTGCCAGGATCATTGCACGTCGGTTGAAGCCACTTCTATCAGGAGCCATTTCCAAAGAACAATTTGGGTTTCTAGAAGGGCGCCAGATTCATGAGGCAATAGGGGTAGCCTAGGAAGGCCTACACATCCTAAAGACATCAAGAGCAAAGGGTTCTATTTTAAATATTGATCTCTCAAAAGCATATGATCAGGTGTACTGGTCATATATCTGACTCTTACTTACTCACCTTTGGTTCGAGGTTCCATTCAAAAAGTGGGTGATGGCTTGTATCACACTAGTACATTTGGGTCAAATTTCGACGACGCGTTCGACGCAATTGCCACTTTATATTGTCGGGAGAACGACAAACATCAGGCCCCCTCAAATGTCTTTTCACACGACGTCGCTTTTCCGACGACATAAATTTCGTCTTTCTTGTGACGTTTCATGAAGACACATGTCATCTCGGATTTGACTGTCCAAACCCCATATAGCCGTCGTAAGATCGACGTCTTGGAGGTGGCAAGACCGACATCCTGGAGGTGGCAAGAGCGACGTCTTGGAGGTGGCAAGAGAGACGTCTTGGACATGGCAAGAGAGACATCTTGGATGTGGCAAGGGCGACGTCTTGGAGGTGGCAAGAGAGACGTCTTAGAGGTGGAAAGAGCGATGTCTTGGAGGTGGCAAGAGCGACATCTTGGAGGTGGCAAGAGTGACGTTAAGAGGTATCAACTCCGACGGATTTGCTATGGGAGCGACACTCTTGTAGGTGGCAAGAGAGACGTCTTGGATGTGGCAAGAGCGACGTTAAGAGGTATCATCTCCGACGTGGTTGCTATGGGAGCGACGTTAAGAGGTATCATCTCCGACGTGGTTGCTATGGGAGCGACACTCCAAGACGTTTCAATAGCGACTGTGTTGTAGGTATTTAAAAAAAAATACAATATCAATACTAAGAGGGACAAGTACATTAACCTTTTCTAATATTTTGTTACCCTTTTGAGGAGAGGTGCCACTTGGGGGATTCATTGGCATATCATTAGAGGTCATTCCATCTTTATATGATTGTTGTAACAACATATAGGATCATTTTGGCACACATCCCCATCCTATATCCATATTGTGTGGAGACTGTAATGACCATTGATTTTTGATTCTACAAATGTTCAGGCATATATGTTTTTAAGGAGGTGGTTATAACAACCATGACCCTTGTCTTAGCACATGTCCACATGATGATACATAATATGAGGGGAATATAACATATGAGAGAACTAATAAAACTATTAGTAAATACAGATGAGGGGCATCCACTAATATTTCCAAGAAAAATGATAAATGAAGCATTTGACATAGACATGTGTATGTGTGTCCCTTCCTTGATTCTAAATCCCGACTTTTCATAAATCTAGTGTATCTATACATGGATCCTGGTAATGTAGGATCAAAGCCACCATTCCTTTTTTATCACCATATAAAAAAAATTGAACACAAAATACATTTCTACCTATCAACTAAACTTCTTGAATGCATTGACAAGACCCATACTATATTGCTTAGCTACACTGTAAAATTCTATAGTTTTAATATATCTTATATTAAGAAGATTATAAGACAACTAAATAAAACCTTTAACCTTGAAAAATCATGGTTTTACACATTCATTGATTTTGTGACTAGAAACAACTCTCTTCAACTTTCCTAGAAAGACAATCTACATATTTATTGTGGTTACCATGACAATATTCATGAGTAATTCCATTTCCTTGTCTACAAATAAACAAGTGTTGCATGGCGGCGTAGTCCCTGTCGGGCGAGTTTTAAAATGGAGAATGTTTGAAATGCAAGTTTGAAATGCTTCCTAGTGCAATCTCTTTGCTCCAATGTTGCCTTCTAAACTTTTCCATTGTCGACAATGACATGGCACAACGAAGATAGATAGGTTAAGGGTTGATTAATCCTGTCGAATTTCAAACTATTTGTTTTGCTTAAACCAGGAAGAATGATTTCTTAATGAAGTAGTTGATTGACCGACCATGGTACTATCTCAAGTACGACCACTTCAATGGAAAAGTTTACAGAGAAGAATATAATGCTGCACTTGGGTGTGTTCCACTAAGTGGTTTCAAAACCATGGTTGCTCACACCTTGATTTACAGTGATCCAACTTGAGATTTCGTGGGTAGCCAATGAAAATTTTGTACAGAGGAGCACCATTCTCCCTTGGGATTCAATGTTGCTCTAAACACTTTTCTGCACGATAAGCCCATTATAGAAAGGATAAAAAACTTCAGCCAATGAAGAATGAAACAACAACAAAAAAATAATTAAAAATATGGCTCCAACCTTCTATAAGCCCGATTTTTATCTATAGTGGCATTCCCATCTAAGGCAAGATTGATGTTTTCTGTCAACCCACATGTAGGGCAGTTCTACCCATACTAAATTACACCCCAATTCAAGCTCTAGGGCTCGTTAAGCTTCAAAGTAAGCAATGTTGATCCTAATATGAACTTCACAACTAAACCAGTTAAGCAAGTCTCCAATACAAAACTTATGGACAAAGTCCTCTTTGAGAGCTCTTTGTAGATACCTCCCAATTTTGACGAAATCAATGTTTCTTCTTATCCTTGCGAATGTTTTGTCTAAGCTTGCACTAGGAAGCATTTCAAACATTCTCCATTTTAAAACTTGCATTTCAAACATTCTCCATTTTAAAACTTGCCATGTTTTGTCTAAGCTTGCAGTAGGAAGCATTTCAAACATTCTCCATTTTAAAACTTGTCTGACATGGACTACGCTGCCATGCATCACTTGTTTGATGATGGGATTGATGTAATCTACTTTCTTAATAATAACCAAAATCCCTATAACTCTTTTGATAGTTCAAAAGTTATTGGCACCATTGGGTCCCATAGTGTCTTAAGATTGAATTCTATTGACAAATTTGGCAATGAATTTAATATTAGAGAAAAATACCCATCTGAATTTGAAGTCATTTTAGGCTTGCTGGTGCCCCAATTAGGCCAATATGACTTCTTGCAAATCCTTGTAAATGTTTAGAGGCCTTATTTGAGGGACACTTTGGTTTGATAGGGTCATTGGTTGCAAAGCTTCGAGGGGTCTCATCTCCATATTTTTTGTTGGGTATAATGGATATGGCAGGCGAGGCTATGAATGAAGCAACTTTTTGACATCCCATTTGAGTTTCAGGGTAGCCTATTTGTTTCCAAATGAATGGTGGGTGCTTAACACAATTGGCCATCAACTGACCTTTGTTGCTGGATAATTGTCAACTTTCTATCTATGTATGATGGACCTTGTTATGTTACCCCATAATAGTTTATATAAAAACTTGGCACCAAAGTTACAATATTCACTTGGATGAAACAAACGAGCAAGGAAAGTACTAGTTGCTGGATGCTAGAGTCTAGAAATAAAATTTCATGGTTGATAATTTGGCTGAAAAACCTATAATTCAGGAATATGAGAGTGGTAAGTTGGTGAGATAAACATGCTTTATATGTACTATCTTAATACGAAGAGTATCAATATTGGGATTTAGCATCTTTGTTTGAATGTTGCAGACCTTAGGTTGCTTAAAGTCCTGAGTATTTTTTGTCGAAGATAATTTTAGAATAACTCAAATATGTCGTGCTTGTTAAAAGGAGTGTATTTGTTTTCTTCTTCTCACATTAATTGTCACCAATACAATAATGATGAATGATTTTCCTCTTCATCAATTGTTTAACTGTTTTCTCAAAGAAAGATGCTAGATATATCTCTTCATTTCAAAAGAGAAACACATACCTAATGAAGTTGTCTACAGTCTGAACCATAGTTATCAGGGTTCATTAGTATGGATTTGCACGAAACATAGCAGTTGCCTCATCTGAAAATCCAGAAGGAATACCAAATGTAACTTTAGAGTTGAAAGACAATTCTTATACTCATTCCATGTGGGACTTCGGTTTCTTGGATACATAAAAGGTCATACTGGATACTAAAAGGCTTTCGATTGAATAGGTCATAAAAGAAATACCAACAATATGGCATTCACATTTAATGTTTCCCTACATACATGCTTCCATGCATTAATTACAGGTGCATATGCTAAGGGACATAAAGGTTGCAGCCCGAGACTTTGACCTCTTACTGTACGCAGGCATCTTACTTTAATTGAAGAAGTTTCTTTCTTCTACCCCTCATAATTTTTGTTGTTTCCTTTTTTAGCAATTGGACAACAGAAACACATTTACCAGGTTATATCAAACAATAATAAAAGTTAATCTAGGATCTGTTGTGATGAACTGGTTAGCAGGATACCTACTACAGTTTACATATTAGACTCCCCAAGAAGAAGATCGCATCAGAAAGGCTTTAAAGTTTTCTTGGCTTTCCTGTTTACTTTTTCTCTGCCATCACACTCTAATGTGTGCTCGTGAGTTAGTTTAAGGGAATTGGGTAGCTGCTAAAGAAGATGGATGCAATCATAACATCATGAAAGATAGGATAAACCACTTGCCCTGCAGATTAATCTATCCGTAAGAAAGTAGATTTGGGAACATTGTCACAATTTCAGAACTATTATAATTGAATTCAAATCTTAGCCAATGCCATCCACCAATTCTGCATTTTCATCAAAGAGTTTTAGCATGTGTACACAAGGTGGGAAACAAAAACTGCCTTAATGCACAGAAGAGTTGTTCTACACAATACCCTAACAGTATTAGCGAATACTGTGCAACAACAATAGGGATTCTAATCTTCAAACCAAAGAAAAAGGAAATTAATAGCCAAAATGAGAGAAAAACTACCAGAGGAAACTTAGTTAGTAAAATAATTATATTTATAATTTATATACACTCTACCCACAATGCCACTTGGTGTCACCTCAGCTTACACCGACATTGACAACCGCATCTCCAGAGAAGAGACTAGTTTCTAGCTCCTAAGGAATCTTTCATAGTTTTCATTGGGATGTGACTTGGCCACGAGGGGGCAACCCTGTGGCCAAGTCGTGGGCACGTCTTCCATTGCACTTCTTCTGCTAACATCCTAGAGCACAAAAGGAATCAACTATGGAAATAAAGAAGACACATCTTCCCCAAAACATAACAACAGTTTAAAGGTTCATTAAAGGGCATATCTTATACCTCTATAGCAACAAATACTTGACAAATGATTGAATTACAATGTAGCAATTTAGTTCTTCTTAAAAATTACAAATAAATCATCCACCTGTATCAAGCCTTTTAGGCACTAGTAGATGAACAATATGTATGTGTGTGTACCTCTATATTTTCAAATCTTACAATATCATGGATACTTGTAAAAAAAAAAACATCATTGACGTTGATAACTGATGTGTTGATCTCTGTGTTACATAATATCACAAGGAGTTCAAAAATTGTTAGTGTTGTTGGGCATCGAAATTTAGCCACTAACACCAGACATTGTTGAGTGCAAATCCTCCTAGTCAAAGGATTTTATAATACCATTTATTAATGCGGGAAAGCGGTTCTACATGCAATTCTGACGTATATGATGTCAATGTCTCTTTCTCCCAAAGGAATACTACAAAAGATAAGGGCCATTCAAAGAGATTTCCTACGGCAAGGTGCTGAAAATAAAAAGAAATGGGCCCTGGTGGCATGGGAGAAGGTTTGTAGACCAAAAGGAAAAGAAGGCTTGGGGTTACAAGAGCCACAGGTAACCAACGAAGCCTACGGGGCAAATCTCTAGTGGAGATGGGTTAAGGAAAAATCAGTACCGTGGGAAAACCTCTAGATGGCCAAGTATCCCCGAACATCAATGACCAAGATCGAATTCGGTTCATGGGTACAAGGGAGGGCTCAACCATCTGGAACCTTGCCTAGTACAAAAAGAACTGGATCCATAAACACAGTTTCTAGGAAGTTAGAAATGGTAAAACAACCAGATTCTGGGAGGATGCGTGGCAACAAGAACCCAGAATGGAAAATCCGGACAGGGAGGAGCTCCAACTAGAAATGACAGCACAAGGCAAAACAAAAATCCATCACTACTGGAAGCAAAGAAATGGTAGCGACAGATGGAGGATCTGGGATAAACTCAATCCACAAAATAGAGACCGGATCGCAACTCAAACGAAAGAGGTGGAGGAGGAACTGGGGAAAAGGAAAATTGTAATTTCAGAGGAAGAGGACCAATTAAGGTGGGGCAGGGAAAATGGTGGGGAATTCAACTTAAAATAAGCACGATATTACATTGCGGACCAAGATCAAGAAGACCCGACGCAACAGTGGGGAAATATTTGGTGCAGCCCCCAATGGCCAAAAATCAAAATGTTCGAATGGCTAGTTCTTCACAACCGAATTCTAACATGAGACAATCTCAGGAAAAGGGGTTTTATAGGTCCATCTAGATGCCACCTCTGTTAAGCTAAGGAGGAAACAAACAATCACCTCCTCGAATAATGTAATTACACAATAGAGATATGGGATTGGGTGGTAGGCATCTATCGCCAGTCCATCAGGGTCCGAGGTAACATTAGCACAACCATCAACAATTGGAATGAGAGTTACAACGAAAATGAAATGGTGAACCTATGCTGGAATCTAACGCCGGTGATGATCATTTGAGCAATATGGAAAGAAATGAACCGACGCATATTCATAAATGAAATCCTACCGAAAGGAAAGCTCAAGGATGCAATAATCTCCCAAATACGAGAAACAATGCAAAGCCGCAACTGCAAGAAGGAAAAAGCACAACTCACAAACCAAGACTCCCACATCTTGAGTTTTTTTCACCTAAAAGATGGGAGCAATAACACATCAGTTGGGTGTGAACCGAAACTCCAAGTAGGAGACCGCAACTGTACCCCCCCTTCATTAGGGTTCCTCAAATTGAATTTTGATGGGGCGGAAAAAGGAAACCCAGGAGTGGAAGGGACGGGAAGGGTGATCAAAGATAGTGGTGGTAACATCATCTGGATGTACGTTGGGAGTATGGGAAACTCGACCAACAACGCAATGAAATTTGGAGCCCTGGAGCTTGGCCTTGAAATCCTAAGTCGCGAAAGGATGACAAACAATATCATGGAAGGTGACTCCACCTTGGTTATCAACACGACGAAGAGACTCCAAAATGGCACCAGAGTGGGCAAGGTTCAGAGACACTGGCGCTTGACACATTCCCTACAAAAAATCCAGGAGCATCTGAAAACTCTGAATACAGTGGAGTTGCGCTAGGTACGCAAGTTAGCGAATGGATTGGCGGATAGGCTAGCCAATGAGGGGTTTGGCAAGGAAGGTCCAGAAATAAACACTACCTGGATCAACATCCCAAATGGACAACTCAGAACAGACTGCATCCAAATAGTGACAAAAGATCGTGAAGGCAACTTAAGCAAGGAAGGTCACATCAAGGAGGGCAACGCAAGGCCTAGCGACAGGCACGCAGGACCCAGGCAGAATATGATTTCCTAACACTTGGCCACCAATTACCATGCATGATCAACATATATAACATGCGAGGGTACAACAACAAGTCCCTTTAAACAGTAAGAGATGCGTGGAAAGCGTGTGGGAAAGTACAGACGACAAACCGCATGCAACGAATGACGTAAGGCATGAGGGCGTGACATGGTCCAAAATCGATCCACCATGCCAAAGTATAGGTACGAAGAGCAGCATAGTCAGATCTCAAGCGAGCAGGGGCAGGGACTCGCATAGGGATAAAGATCGAGTCATCATGATCATACAAGTCGCAACAGGGAAAAAGGACGGGAGAGCTCACCATTGTGGGAAAACCATGATTGGAAGGACAAGCTCGCAACAGGGGAAGATCAATAAGAGGAGAGACAACAAGAATAGACGTAAATAGAAGGAGTGCAACAACATGGGCTATCACAGAAACAAGGGTAGGGAAAGGAAGAATCCCTATAAAGTGTGGTACAAGCTGAGTATCCAGCAAAGGAGTTGCGACAGGCTAAGCAGGATGGTGCGAATGAAACGAACGCACCGGAAGAGGAACCCCCTTGGAAAGGATGTTCCAAATAGTCCACGACGGAAGTCAAGAATGGAATAGGCGACCAAATATGCGGCGGGCACCTTCCAAACTCTGGTTGCGCTAAAAGTAAAAGAGACCATTACCCGATGGGAAAAGGAAATAAAAGAAAAATGTGAAGGCAAAGCGTGGGATGCACTGGCATAGGAAGCAGACTGGGTAATTGATCCGGGGGTCACACAGCCCAGGGAAACCCTCTACCATAAAACAATGGAGATGGCATGGCTAACTAAGATGATGATCGACAAAGTGAGTTCGAAAATGGAAGACGCCATACAAGTGGATAACAAGGAAAACAAGAAAATGTTGGATGAAATCCTGAGTTGCCTTAACAGTTTGACAACTATTACGAAATTGTTAGTTGAGGTCGAGAAGGATCAGAAAGCCAAGACATAGCGGTTGGCTGCTCAATTCCACCTCTACCTACGCTATCTCCATCACATGGGCATCACACCGACCGATGGACACGGTGCGCCAACCCAAATCAGGAAGACTCACATGATCTCCCAGAAGGATGATAACAAGAGCCGAGTGGATGATGGAAAGAAACACATCATCATCCTAGACTAGTGAATGGTTAGTCTAAGGGAAAGAATTCCAAGAGTAGTCAGGTTAGTTCGGCCCACTACCCACTCGGGTCTAGTGATTTGTTTTAGCTTCTTCTTTTTATGTCTATGTTGCTTATCTTTTTTCAAACTAGATATGGTAGGTCTGGCCTGGTTTCCCTTGGTGGCAGACCAGTCCCACCCCGTGTAAATATTAGCATACGCAACTCGGGAACCCCTGGTCTGGTTTCCTTCTAGGCAGACCAAGATGTCTCCCTTTTTTTGTATCATAATATTTCTACAGTAATACAACTTTTTACACTCACTTACAAAAAAAAATACCATAAACTCCACTATTTTGAAAATTGAAACTATAATTTATATTATAATAAAAAAAATTGAACTCCACTATTTAAAAATTGAATTGATAATATTACCATAGTATATTATATTAACAAAAGTTTGATTAAACTCCTTTGAAGTCTACATCTATCAAACACCCATAAAATCCATTATTTAAAAATCAAAATGATGACATTTCGGTATTATACTATATTAAAAACAAAACTTTTATAAAGTTCCTTTTCATTTGTTTCTAATAGTTTTGAGCTTTACATAAATCCTTTTTAAACTTCTTTGAAGTCTACATCTATCAAATATCCATAAACTCCATTATTATACCTGCCGATAGGCATGGTATATAGCTTTGAGTTAGGCTTGGCTTTCTATTAGTTCATGGTTGACCATAAAATATACACCCCTTTATCCAAAGTTTAAATTTTTTTTATTTATTTTAAATTTTAAATCTCATTTATGTGATATCTTATTGGCCAAAAACTTTGAAGTCTTATTGCTGCCTTCACTTCCCCCAATGTAATTGTAATAAATATTTCTTGTTTTTTTATATATATTGTCAAAAGTTGGGGGTCCATCTTGTTAAATAAACAACCCTTTCTTTTTTGGCATGGATATGCATTTTTTTTTTGGTTGTTCTCATTTAATGGGTACCTTTTTCCTAGACACATTTAAATAAAATAAAATAATATTTTGTAGGTATGATTCAAATGGATGACAATTGTACTTTTTCTTTCACAATTATTTGAGTGTTAAAGTTAAAATATNATTTTGAGTGTTAACCTTAAATATAAGTTTGAGTGTTTTACAATGTATAATCTAAATGTTTTATGAAATTGAGTTTTTTTAAGATCATTCAAAATAATGTGAAGGGATATTGGTTATTATACCTGCCGCTTGCGGTGGTATATTGGTATTAGTATTGGATATGCTATTGATCATCTATTAGCTGGGGTTTGACCAAAATAGTTTTGAGCATTTTCAAAGGTATAACATTACAATTTGATTTTTTTTAATTATTTTAAAACATTTTTCTAAATTGTGATTAGTTGTTCAAATGCATCTCTTATTGGAGCGGCTACGTAAGGATTTTCAACGGTTGCGGAAGGATCTTCAACGTCCTTTAATGAGATGAGGCAGGATATTCAACGTCCTTTAATGAGATGAGGCTCAACGTCCTTTAATGAGATGACGCTTGCCTGCCATATTCAACAAATGAATTTGTTATTCATCTCGACACATGCGGTGGATTCAATACAACTATTGTTTTATTTTATTATACCTGCATAGCGGTAGGTATACGCTGCCATGCAACCTTGTTTAAAAATCAAAATGATGGCATTTCAGTATTATACTATATTAAAAAGAAAACTTTTGTAAAGTGTCTTTTCATTCGTTTCTAATAGTTTTGAGCTTTACATAAATCTATCTAATAGAGAATGGAAATACATAAACAAATATCTTAATAAATCTATCTAATAGAGAATGGAAATACATAAATAAATATCTTGAGTAAGAGTACAAATACATATATTTATCTTATAAAAAAGATAATCCATGATTTATTGACACATATTTTATAGGGTATACATCATGTGAAACTTGGCTCAGAACATTCTGCACTATGTTATGATGCATAACAAAGATAAAATATTGTCACCACCTTTTACTGAGCGTCAAGAACGTGCACATTTAGACATCATGCTTTCGAGAGCATGATATTTTTATATTCTTATATTTGTTCAAAGTATCTAAAGGAAATTGGATTGATCATGAGAGAAAGATGAGCCTAAAGCTTGCCTGTACACGATATCACAAATATTGAGGCAAGAATTGCAGTAGAAATGCATCGAAATTAACAGCACAAACATTATCAAAAGATGCCATAGTTATTAAAAATATATTACAGTGAGAATCCAAAATTTTGATTCCATACAGGGGTTGATTTCCGAAAAGTGCATTGCAATTACAAAATTTTTAGGGTTGAATCCTTTATCTAGTTTGAAACTCAGGGCGGTCATAGTTTCAAATTTGCACCTTGGACGTTGCACAACTTTGTAGAAAAATATTGATGATTAACCACAATTTAGTTTCGAAATAATTCCCATCATATAGATATCACTTGGAAGCATCAATGACCCGTAAGATAATTCCAAAAAACAAACCCACGTATTTTTAAACAAATTTAGTTACAGATGGACCGTCCAAATCACCTATAGATTTCCATAAAAAACTATATGATTTGCAAGACTCCTACAAGAATTGGGAGCCACAGAGAAAAAAATTCAACACTGCCGATGAAAAACTTTCATTCTCCGCTTTGATGCCACTGGCCGCAAGAAAATTGGGATGAAGGCCATTCATGAACTCACCATTACTGAAACTAAGCTCTTCTGCAAATTTTTCTCCAAAGGCCACCGTCTTCCCACACATACCCTCCGTGGAGGGGAGATTTGCATCCATCGCATACCAGTTGTTTCCATGTATTCATAATCGCCATTAACAAAGTCAATTTGTCTGGAGAAAACAACCTTGAAACAAAAACCCCAATCTGTACCAAACCTTAAGGACATCACCCTGGAAATCTGTGAGCTTAGGCGAAGAAGAGCACGTTTAACAAGAGGAAATTGCTTTCAAACCAGAAAGCTAATAATAATTGAAGAATCAACGGGCTCCAAAGACTAATAACCATTAAACAAACATGTTCGCTCAACTCAATTTCAAATTTCAAGACTGCTTATTTTCCAAGTTCAAATTTCAACTTGCCTTTTTACTAAATTCAAATTTCAACCCGCCTCTTTGTCCAGTTCAAATTTCAAGTCGTATGCATGGATCCATTCCATGGACACATTGCATGGCATGGCAGTTGGATAGTTAACTATTCCATGCATTACAACTCATTGTCAGGGGTGTTGGGATTGCTCATATTTTGAGGGAGAGGTGACACAAGGTAACGATTGTTTGTGTTACGATGTTTGGATGAGTGGAGTGGCTAGATAAATGTTGCTGTCGATTGGAGGATGTACGTCAGAATCAAGGATTAACAACAGTCAGAAAAGGTGCAATTCGTTTGGGAGTAAGGAAACTCAGGAGGGAATATTTCTCATGAGTTAGCCTACTCTGAAGGTTACAGCTGCAGACTGTTTGTTGGACTCATGCACACACTAATCAAGTTCCATTCACAATTGATCTAGTCAAAACTTCACCCATTGATTCAATAAGTGACCTAGTAACAACAATTCCTAAAAATGCATATGCAGTGGATTCAGTTCCATCTATAGAGGAAGGGGCAACATCAACAATGAGTGGATCAACATGTATATTCACCGATGAAACGCTTCTAGAACAGGATATTCTAAAACTACATCTGTATATGGATATGAACAAACAAATGGGACTAGATTTGTGACTGGAGAATCTGCTATTGTGCATGGAACTGGGCATGCCAGGTATAAAGAAATATGGGGAACTGATAGTGCAACACACTCCCCCACAGATCTGTATAGTATATTAATATGAACAAAATATAGTTACAAGAAGTTACAGAGGCTTATTAACTCATGTAACCATAAATAAATTAGTTAAGGATGTAATTATGCTATTTTTATTAACACTGTCCTTTAATTACATCCGGTAAAAACTATCACTATCACCAGCTTCCCAATGCATTAGACTCCCCCTTAAACATAATTTAATTCTTCTCCTTAAATATAACTTGGTCCTAACCATCTTTGAGATTACTCTATTTCACATTCCCCTTGTTAATCGAAATTCAACTTTCTTCGATTCGCTATCAAGCTTAGATACCACCCTCGTACCTATAATAGTGGTTCATTCCACAATTTGATTCAACATCCGCTCTATGCATAAGAGGGATACACGCTACACGATCACACACTGATCTATGTAGGCTTGACTCAACAAGGCTTACTAAACATTTAGGGAATACAACTTGCATATGGCAAGGCTTACAACTTTGGACCTCGATCATGATCGAGTGTCAGGTACAACCGATCATGCACCCCAAAATTATAACATTTCATCTCATTACACATTTCATCTAGGTAGTTATCTTGCTCCATTTCCAGATTCTTATATTTGTTGGTGACTAAAAAATAAAAAAATTATTATTGTTACATTCAGTCTCTATGCCTATCTCTACGTCTTCTTCACATCCACTTCATTTTTGTTGTATCTAATCTATTTTAATCTAATTCCTTCTTATACGAATCCAACCAAAATGAAATAAAAATGAACCACAACAAAGAACAACAACATCAAATGTGATTCACAAAGATCAACAACATCAAATGTGATTAATAGAGTTCATTGTAAGCATCAATATCAATCCAACCAAAACATAATAGAAATGAGCAAATCCAAAAAAAAAACATCAATGTTGTTAGTAGATTTCATTGTAAGCATCAATATTTGCATTAGAAAGGCTCTCATTAGTAGAGTTCATTGCAACAATCAATATTTGCAAAGTTAGAAAGGCCATGAAGTGGGAAAGTAAAACTTTTATTTTAAATGATATCTTTAATTACTTAAAGCAAATGTAAGATAATTTCAATTTTATATAATTAAATAATAAAAAATTATTTATATTAATTATTTTCACATAAAATT
>SNQJ01S0027450.1:27448-52224 GCA_010110895.2 Picea sitchensis | reverse complement strand
GAAATTGTGAATAACTATGTGAAAGTTGATTTTTTCTAACAATGGTATGCTATTTTTCCAGCAAAATATAAAGTATATGTCTTGGTTCAGGTGTTGAGTACCTTAACGATGGAATTTCTTTCCAAAAACTTGTATAATTGTAGGAATTAGCTTTCTGAATATACAACTTTTATTCATAGAAATTGTGAATAACTATGTGAAAGTTGATTTTTTCTAACAATGGTATGCTATTTTTCCAGCAAAATATAAAGTATATGTCTTGGTTCAGGTGTTGAGTACCTTAACGATGGAATTTCTTTCCAAAAACTTGTATAATTGTAGAGAACCCATTGTTCTAGTGTGGTGTATTTTTTGGAAATTTATAATATTAATTTTATAATTTTTTTAATTATGAAAGTCAACATGTCATTGAAATTACAACGCCTTTTATTTGTTCAGGCTAAGAGGGTCTTAACATATTCATAATAATTTATTTTTTTCTTTTTCTTTTAGATCGTATATATCGGTCTTCTCTAGTGCAGTATATAACTCATTTTAGAATTGGTTAAGCCGACAAAAAGTTATAGCATAAATAAGAGAGGTATGTATTCTAGGATTTTGATATATGCGAAGACAAAAATAGATTAAAAATAGTAAACAATATTAATTTAAAAAAACAAAAAACAAAAAACTATATATATTTGGAATCTGCATAGCTGACTATGTCTGTAGTTTCATCAACAACTGAATTGTGTAGCCTATAGAAAAATAACGTCAAAAATAGAGATATGGAGAGGTATTCACAAAAATAGAGTATTTTATCAATTTGCAGACCGAGCCACTAGGTTTGTCATCTCAAACCTAAATCTGAGGCAACCAAATCAACATACATGTACACTAAAGTTATCAATACCGCCTAAAAATATTTGAATTCAAAAGAGCGTGCATATGTTCTTAAGAGCACACACACACACTCTAGGAACGTACACATGTTCCTTATAGCGTGCACATGCTCTAGGAACGCACATACATTCCTAAGAGCGCACACGTGCTCTTATATCCTATTTCTTATTTGCCATTTCCCCCCTCCAAAGGGCGTAGTTCCATAGGTCATAGTTCCACGGGTCATAGTTCTCGGGGTCACAGTTCCAGAGGGCATAGTTCACGAGGTAATAGTTCCACGGGTCATAGTTCTTGAGGTTACAGTTCCAAAAGTCATAGTTCCACACCAAAGGAACTATGAAGTGTGGAACCATGACCTTTGGAACTAGGAAAAAACAAAACTGAAAGAAGATGAGCAGGAACTCCAAAGTATAGAGGAACTTTTGAAATTGATTTATCAAGATACAGATTCTGGATTCACCTTGGGCTCTGCTTGAGATAATCTGAAGAGGCTTGAGGCTAGGCATAGACAACTATTGGTAGAACAAGAAACATCGTGGAGGCTTAAAAGCATATCAATATGGCTTGAGAACAGAGATGAGAATACACAATTTT
Source organism: Picea sitchensis (assembly GCA_010110895.2). Taxonomy (NCBI): domain Eukaryota; kingdom Viridiplantae; phylum Streptophyta; class Pinopsida; order Pinales; family Pinaceae; genus Picea; species Picea sitchensis. Next base: position 50,748 of record SNQJ01S0027450.1, on the reverse strand, counting down.
TCTAAGCATACGCTAAGGGGCGGAAAGCAACCAACACAATTTGGAGTTTAAAGGATCAGGAGGGTAGATCAATCACCTCTTTTGAAGTGCTAGTGAACATGGGTAAAATTCGTTTCCAGTCCTTATTTAAAGTGGAGAGACGGGTGAACTTAGTTGATATCATAAAATTGGCATTATACTTTCCAAGCTCTGTGGATGAACAAGGGAATCGAGAACTATATGCAGAAGTCACTGAAGCAAAGCTGAAAGAAGCACTTCTTAGCTTTCAGAAGGATAAAATTCCATGTCTAGATGGATGCACAATTGAATTCTATAGGTTTATTTTTTAATTAATTGGAGCAAACCTCTTAAAAGTCATTAAGGAATATAGAATCAATGGCAGAATTCACGGTCCATTCAATTCCACTTTTATTGCCCTCATTCCTAAGGTGGATGATCCTCAATCCTTTGATGATTTCAGGCCAATTTCTCTCTGCAATTGCATTTACAAAATTATTGCCAGGATCATTGCACGTCGTTTGAAGCCACTTCTATCAGGAGCCATTTCCAAAGAACAATTTGGGTTTCTAGAAGGGCGCCCAATTCATGAGGCAATAGGGGTAGCCCAGGAAGGCCTACACAGCCTGAAGACATCAAGAGCAAAGGGTTCTATTTTAAATATTGATCTCTCAAAAGCATATGATCAGGTGAACTGGTCATATATCCAACTCTTACTTACTCACCTTCGGTTCGATGTTCCATTCAAAAAGTGGGTGATGACTTGTATCACACTAGTACATTTGGGTCAAATTCCGACGGCGCGTTCGACACAATTGCCACTTTATATTGTCAGGAGAACGACAAACATCAGACCCCCTCAAATGTCGTTTCACATGACGTCGCTTTTCCGACGACATAGATTTCGTCTTTCTTGCAACGTTTCATGAAGACACACATCATCTCGGATTTGACTATCCAAACCCCATATAGCCATCGTAAGACCAACGTCTTGGAGGTGGCAAGACCGACATCCTGGACATGGCAAGAGCGAGGTCTTGGAGGTGGAAAGAGAGACGTCTTGGAGGTGGCAAGAGAGACATCTTGGACGTGGCAAGAGTGACGTCTTGGAGGTGGCAAGAGAGACGTCTTAGAGGTGGAAAGAGATATGTCTTGGAGGTGGCAAGAGCGACATCTTGGAGGTGGCAAGAGCAACGTTAAGAGGTATCAACTCCGACGGGGTTGCTATGGGAACGACACTCTTGGAGGTGGCAAGAGAGACGTTTTGGAGGTGGCAAGAGTGATGTCTTGAAGGTGGCAAAAGAGACGTCTTGGAGGTGGCGAGAGAAATGTCTTGGACATGGCAAGAGCGACGTTAAGAGGTATCATCTCTGATGTGGTTGCTATGGGAGCGACACTCCAAGACGTTTCAATAGCGACTGTGTTGTAGGTATTTAAAAAAAAAAATACAATATCAATACTAAGAGGGACATGTACATTAACCTTTGCTAAGATTTTGTTACCCTTTTGAGGAGAGGTGCCACTTGGGGGATTCATTGGCATATCATTAGAGGTCATTCCAGCGTTAGATGATTGTTGTAACAACATATAGGATCATTTTGGCACACATCCCCATCCTATATCCATATTGTGTGGAGGATGTAATGACCATTGATTTTTGATTCTACAAATGTTCAGGCATATATGTTTTTAAAGAGGTGGTTATAACAACCATGACCCTTGTCTTAGCACATGTCCACATGATGATACATAATATGAGGGGAATATAACATATGAGAGAACTAATAAAACTATTAGTAAATACAGTTGAGGGGCATCCACTAATATTTCCAAGAAAAATGATAAATGAAGCATTTAACATAGACACATGTATGTGTGTCCCTTCCTTGATTCTAAATCCTGACTTTTCAGAAATCTAGTGTATCTATACATGGATCCTGGTAATGTAGGATCAAAGCCACTATTCCTTTTTTATCACCATATAAAAAAAATTGAACACAAAATACATTTCTACCTATCAACTAAACTTCTTTAATGCATTGACAAAACCCATACTATATTGCTTAGCTACACTGTAAAACTCTATAGTTTTAATATATCTTATATTAAGAATATTATAAGACAACTAAATAAAACCTTTAACCTTGAAAATTCATGGTTTTACACATTCATTGATTTTGTGACTAGAAACAACTCTCTTCAACTTTCCTAGAAAGACAATCTACATATTTATTGTGGTTACCATGACAATAATCACGAGTAATTCCATTTCCTTGTCTACAAATAAATAAGTGTTGCATGGCGGTGTAGTCCCTGTCGGGCGAGTTTTAAAATGGAGAATGTTTGAAATGCAAGTTTGAAAATGGAGAATGTTTGAAATGCTTCCTCGTGCAATCTCTCTGCTCCAATGTTTCCTTCTAAACTTTTCCATTGCCGACAGTAACATGGCACAACGAAGATAGATAGGTTAAGGGTTGATTAATCCCGTCGAATTTCAAACTGTTTGTTTTGCTTAAACCAGGAAGAATGATTTCTTGATGAAGTAGTTGATTGACCGACCATGGTACTATCTCAAGTACGACCACTTCAATGGCAAAGTTTACAGAGAAGAATATAATGCTGCACTTGGGTGTGTTCCACTAAGTGGTTTCAAAACCATGGTTGCTCACACCTTGATTTACAGTAATCCAACTTGAGGTTTCGTGGGTAGCCAATGCAAATTTTGTACAGAGGAGCACCATTCGCCCTTGGGATTCAATGTTGTTCTCAACACTTTTCTTCACGATAAGCCCATTACAGAAAGGATAAAAACTTCAGCCAATGAAGAATGAAACAACAACAAAAAAATAATTAAAAATATGGCTCCAACCTTCTATAAGCCCTATTTTGATCTATAGTGGCATTCCCATCTAAGGCAATATTGATGTTTTCTATCAACCCACATGCAGGGCAGTTCTACCCATACTAAATTACACCCCAATTCAATCTCTAAGTCTCGTTAAGCTTCAAAGTAAGCAATGTTGATCCTAATATGAACTTCACAGCTAAACCAATTAAGTAAGTCTCCAATACAAAACTTACGGACAAAGTCCTCTTTGAGAGCTCTTTGTAGATACCTCCCAATTTTGACGAAATCAATGTTTCTTCTTATCCCTGCGAATGTTTTGTCTAAGCTTGCACTAGGAAGAATTTCAAACATTCTCCATTTTAAAACTTGCCATGTTTTGTCTAAGCTTGCACTAGGAAGCATTTCAAACATTCTCCATTTTAAAACTTGCCCGATAGGGACTACGCTGCCATGCATCACTTGTTTGATGACGGGATTGATGTAATCTACTTTCTTAACAATAACCAAAATCCCTATAACTCTTTTGATAGTTCAAAAGTTATTGGCACCATTGGGTCCCATAGTGTCTTAAGATTGAATTCTATTGACAAATTTGGCAATGAATTTAATATTAGAGAAAAATACCCATTTGAATTTGAAGTCATTTTAGGCTTGCTGGTGCCCCAATTAGGCCAACAGGACTTCTTGCAAATCCTTGTAAATGTTTAGAGGCCTTATTTGAGGGACACTTTGGTTTGATAGGGTCATTGGTTGCAAAGCTTCGAGGGGTCTCATCTCCATATTTTCTGTTGGGTATAATGGATATGGCAGGCGAGGCTGTGAATGAAGCAACTTTTTGACATCCCATTTGAGTTTCAGGGTAGCCTATTTGTTTCCAAATGAATGGTGGGTGCTTAACACAATTGGACCTATTTGTTTCCAAATGAATGGTGGGTGCTTAACACAATTGACCATCAACTGACCTTTGTTGTTGGATAATTGTCAACTTTCTATCTATGTATGATGGACCTTTTTATGTTACCCCATAATAGTTTATATAAAAACTTGGCACCAAAGTTACAATATTCACTTGGATGAAACAAACGAGCAAGGAAAGTACTAGTTGCTGGATGCTAGAGTCTAGAAATAAAATTTCATGGTTGATAATTTGCCTGAAAAACCTATAATTCAGGAATATGAGAGTGGTAAGTTGGTGAGCTAAACATGCTTTATATGTACTATCTTAATACGAAGAGTATCAATATTGGGATTTAGCATCTTTGTTTGAATGTTGCAGACCTTAGGTTTCTTAAAGTCCTGAGTACTTTTTGTCGAAGATAATTTTAGAATAACTCAAATATGTCGTGCTTGTTAAAAGGAGTGTATTTGTTTTCTTCTTCTCACATTAATTGTCACCAATACAATAATGATGAATGATTTTCCTCTTCATCAGTTGTTTAAATGTTTTCTCAAAGAAAGATGCTAGATATATCTCTTCATTTCAAAAGAGAAACACATGGCTGATAAAGTTGTCTACAGTCTGAACCATAGTTATCAGGGTTCATTAGTATGGCTTTGCACGAAACATAGTAGTTGCCTCATCTGAAAATCCAGAAGGAATACCAAATGTAACTTTAGAGTTGAAAGGCAATTCTTATACTCATTCCATGTGGGACTTCAGTTTCTTGGACACATAAAAGGTCATATTGGATACTAAAAGGCTTTCGATTGAATAGGTCATCAAAGAAATACCAACAATATGGAATTCACATTTAATGTTGCACTACATACATGCTTCCATGCATTAATTACAGGTGCATATGCTAAGGGACATAAAGATTGCAACCCGAGACTTTGACCTCTTACTGTACGCAGACAATTTACTTTAATTGAAGAAGTTTCTTTCTTCTGCCCCTCATAATTTCTATTGTTTCCTTTTTCCACAATTGGACGACAAAAACACATTTACCAGGTTCTATCAAACAATAATAAAAGTTAATCTAGGACCTGTTGTGATGAACTGGTTAGTAGGATACCTATTACATTTTACATATCAGACTCCCCAAGAAGAAGATCGCATCAGAAAGGCTTTAAAGTTTTCTTGGCTTTCCTGTTTACTTTTTCTCTGCCATCACACTCTAATGTGTGCTTGTGAGTTACTTTAAGGGAATTGGGTAGCTGCTAAAGAAGATGGATGCAATCATAACATCATGAAAGATAGGATAAACCACTTGCCCTGCAGATTAATCTATCTGTAAGAAAGTATATTTGGGAACATTGTCACAATTTCAGAACTATTATAATTGAATTCAAATCTTAGCCAATGTCATCCACCAATTCTGCATTTTCATTAGAGAGTTTTAGCATGTGTACACAAGGTGGGAAACAAAAACTGCCTTAATGCACATAAGAGTTATTCTACACAGTACCCTAACAATATTAGCGAATACTGTGCAACAACAATAGGGATTCCAATCTTCAAACCAAAGAAAAAGGAAATTAATAGCCAAAATGAGAGAAAAACTACCAGAGGAAACTGAGTTAGTAAAAGAATTATATTTATAATTTATATACACTCTACCCACAATGCCACTTGGTGTCACCTCAGCTTACACCGACACTGGCAACCGCATCTCCAGAGAAGAGACTAGTTTCCAACTCCTAAGGAATATTTCATAGTTTTCACTGGGATGTGACTTAGCCACGGGGGGGCAGCCTTGTGGCCAAGCCGTGGGCACATCTTCCATTGCAGTTCTTCTGCTAACATCCTAGAGCACAGAAAGAATCAACTATGGGAATAAAGAAGACACCTCTTCCCCAAAACATAACAACAATTTAAAGGTTCATTAAAGGGAATATCTTATACCTCTATAGCAACAAATACCTGACAAATGATTGAATTACAATGTAGCAATTTAGTTCTTCTTAAAAATTACAAATAAATCATCCACCTATATCAAACCTTTTAGACACTAGTAGAGGAGAAATATGTATGTGTGTGTACCTCTATATTTTCAAATCTTACAATATCACGGATAATTGTAAAACAAAAAACATCATTGACGTTGATAACTGATGTGTTGATCTCCGTGTTACACAATATCACAAGGAGTTCAAAAATTGTTAGTGTTGTTGGGCATCGAAATTTAGCCACTAACACCAGACAGTGTTGAGTGCAAATCCTCCTAGTCAAAGGATTTTAGAATACCATTTATTAATGCGGGAAAGCGGTTCTACAAGCAATTCCGATGTATATGATGTCAGTGTCTCTTTCTCCCAAAGGAATACTACAAAAGATAAGGGCCATTCAAAGAGATTTCCTATGGGAAGGTGCTGAAAATAAAAAGAAATGGGCCTTGGTGGCATGGGAGAAGGTTTGTAGACCAAAAGGAAAAGGAGGCCTAGGGTTACAAGACCCACAAGTAACCAACGAAGCCTACGAGGCAAAGCTCTGGTGGAGATGGGTTAAGGAAAAATCAGTACCATGGGAAAACCTCTGGAAGGCGAAGTATCCTCGAACATCAATGACCAATATCGAATTCGGTTCATGGGTACAAGGGAGGGATCAACCATCTGGAACCTCACCTGGTACAATAAGAACTGGATCCATAAACACAGTTTCTGGGAAGTTAGAAATGGTAAAAAAACCAGATTCTGGGAGGATGCGTGGCAACAGGAACCCAGAATGGAAAATCCAGACATGGAGGAGCTCCAACTGGAAATGACAGCACAAGGCAAAACAAAAATCCATCACTACTGGAAGCAAAGAAATGGTAGCGACAGATGGAGGATCTGGGAGAAACTCAATCCACAAAATAGAGACTGTATCACAACTCAAACGAAAGAGGTGGAGGAGGAACTGGGGAAAAGGAAAATTGTAATTTCAGAGGAAGAGGACCAATTAAGGCGGGGCAGGGAAAATGGTGGGGAATTCAACTTAAAATAAGCATGGTATTACATTGGGACCAAGATCAAGAAGACCCGACGCAACAATGGGGAAATATTTGGTGCAACCCCCAATGGGCAAAAATCAAAATGTTCGAATGGCTAGTTCTTCACAACCGAATTCTAACCTGGGACAATCTCAGGAAAAGGGGTTTTATAGGTCCATCTAGATGCTACCTCTGTTAAGCTAAGGAGGAAACAACCAATCACCTCCTCGAAGAATGTAATTACACAACATAGATATGGGATTGGGTGGCAGACATCTATCACCAGTCCAACAGGGTCCGGGGTAACATTAGAACAACCATCAACAATTGGAATGAGAGTTACAATGAAAATGAAATGGTGAACCTATGTTGGAATCTAATGCTGGGGATGATCATCTGGGCAATATGGAAAGAAAGGAACCGACGCATCTTCATAAATGAAATCCTACCGAAAGGAAAGCTCAAGGATGCAATAATCTCCCAAATACGAGAAACAATGCAAAGCCGCAACTGCAAGAAGGAAAAAAACACAACTCACAGACCAAGACTCCCACATCCTGAATTTTTTTCACCTAAAAGATGGGAGCAACAACGCATCGGTTGGGTGTGAACCGAAACTCTAAGTAGGAGATCGCAACTGTACCGCCCCTCCGTTAGGGTTCCTCAAATTGAATTTTGATGGGGCGGAAAAAGGAAACCCATGAGTGGAAGGGACGAGAGGGGTGATCAGAGACAGTGGTGGTAACATTATCTGGATGTACGCTGGGAGTATGGGAAACTCGACCAACAACGCAATGAAATTTGGAGCTTTGGAGCTTGGCCTTGAAATCCTAAGTTGCGAAAGGATGACAAACAATATCGTGGAAGGTGACTCCACCCTAGTTATCAACACGACGAAGAGACTCCAAAATGGCACCAAAGTGGGCAAGGTTCAGAGACATTGGTGCCTAACATTTTCCCTACAAAAATTCCAGGAGCATCTGAAAACTCTAAATACAATGGAGTTGCACTGGGTACGCAGGTTAGTGAATGGATTGGCGGACATGCTAGCCAATGAGGGGGTTGGAAAGGAAGGTATGGAACTAGACACTACCTGGATCAACATCCCGAATGGACAACTCAAAACAAACTACATCCAACTAGTGACAAAAGACCGTGAAGGAAGCTTAATCAAGGAAGGTCACATCAAGGAGGGTAGCGCAAGGCCTAGCGGCAGGCACGCAGGACCGAGGCAGGATATGATTTCCTAACACTTGGCCACAAATTACCATGCAAGATCAACATAGATAACAGGTGAGGGTACAACAACAAGTCCCTTTCAACAGTAAGAGATGCGTGGAAAGCGCGTGGGAAAGTACAGACGACAAACCACATGCAACGAATGACGTAAGGCATGAGGGCGTGACATGGTCCAAAATTAATCCACCATGCCAAAGTACAGGTACGAAGAGAAGCATAGTCAGATCTCAAGTGAGTAGGGGCATGGACCGACACAGGGATAAAGGTCGAGTCATCATGATCATACGAGTCGCAACAGGGAAAAAGGACGGGAGAGCTCACCACTGCAGGAAAACCATGATTGGAAGGAAAAGCTCGCAACAGGGGAAGATCAATAAGAGGAGAGACAACATGAATAGACACAAACATAAGGAGCACAACAGCAGGGGTTATCACAGAAACAAGGATAGGGAAAGGAAGAATCCGTGTGAAGTGCGGTACATGATGAGTATCCAACAAAGGAGTTGCGACAGGCTAAGCAGGATGGCGTGAATGAAACGAACGCACAGGAAGAGGAACCCCCTTGGAAAGGATGTTCCAAATAGTCCACGACTGAATTCAAGAATGGAGTAGGTGACAAAATATGCGGAGGGCACCTTTCAAACTTTGGTTGCGCCAAAAGGAAAAGATACCATTACCCAATGGGAAAAGGAAATAAAAGAAAAACGCAAAGGCAAAGCGTGGGATGCATTGACATAGGAAACGAACTGGGTAATTGATCTGGGGGCCACACAGCCCAGGGAAACCCTCTACCATAAAAAAATGGAGATGGAATGGCTAATTAAGATGATGATTGACAAAGTGAGTTTGGAAATGGAAGACGCCATACAAGTGGATAACAAGGAAAACAATAAAATGTTGGATGAAATCCTGAGCTGCCTTAACAGTCTGGCAACTATTACGAAATTGTTAGTTGAGGTCGAGAAGGATCAGAAATCCAAGACATAGCGGTTGGTTGCTCAATTCCACCTCTACCTGCGCTATCTCCATCACATGGGCATCATGCCGATCGATGGACACGGTGTGGCAGCCCAAATCAGGAAGACTCGCACGATCTCCCAGAAGGATGATAACAAGAGCCGGGCGGATGGTGGAAAGAAACACATCATCGTCCTAGACTAGTGAATGGTTAGTCTAAGGGAAAGAATTCCAAGAGTAGCCAGGTTAGTTCGGCCCACTACCCACTCGGGTCTAGTGGTTTTTTTTAGCTTCTTCTTTTTATGTGCTTATCTTTTTTCAAACTAGATATGGTAGGTCTAGCCTGGTTTCCCTTGGTGGCAGACCAGTCCCAACCCATGTAAATATCAACATGCGCAACTCGGGAACTCCTGGTCTGGTTTCCTTCTAGGCAGACCAAGATGCCTCCCTTTTTTTGTATCATAATATTTCTACAATAATACAACTTCTTACACTCACTTACAAAAAAAAAACCATAAACTCCACTATTTTGAAAATTGAAACTATAATTTATATTATAATAAAAAAAGTTTAACTCCACTATTTAAAAATTGAAATGATAATGTTGCCATATTATATTATATTAACAAAAGTTTTGTTAAACTCCTTTGAATTCTACGTCTATCAAACACCCATAAACTCCATTATTTAAAAATCAAAATGATGAAATTTCGGTATTATAATATATTAAAAACAAAACTTTTGTAAAGTGCCTTTTCATTCGTTTCTAATAGTTTTGAGCTTTACATAAATCTATTAGACTTTTTAAACTCCTTTGAAGTCTACATCTATCAAACACCCATAAACTCCATTATTTAAAAATCAAAATGATGACATTTCAGTATTATACTATATTAAAAACAAAACTTTTGTAAAGTCCCTTTTCATTCATTTCTAATAGTTTTGAGCTTTACATAAATCTATCTAATAGAGAATGGAAATACATAAATAAATATCTTAATAAATCTATTTAATAGAGAATGGAAATACATAAATAAATATCTCGAGTAAGAGTACAAATACATATATTTATTTTATAGAAAAGATAATTCATGATTAATTGACACAAATTTTATAGGGTATACATCAGGTCAAACTTGGCTCGGAACATTCTGCACTATGTTATGATGCATAACAAAGATAAAATATTGTCACCACCTTTCACTGAGCACCGAAAACGCACACATTTAGACATCATGCTTTAGAGAGCATGACATTTTTATATTCTTATATTTGTTCAAAGTATCTAAAGGAAATTGGATTGATCATGAGAGAAAGGTGAGCCTAAAGCTTGCTTGTACATGGTATCACAAATATTGAGACAAGAATTGCAGTAGAAATGTATAGAAATTAGCAACACAAACATTATCAAAAGATGCCATAGTGATTAAAAATATATTACAGTGAGAATCCAAAATTTTGATTCCATATAGGGGTTGATTTTTGAAAAGTGCATTGCAATTACAAAATTTTTAGGGTTGAATCCTTTATCTAGTTTGAAACTCAGGCCGGTCATAGTTTCAAATTTGCACCTTGGACATTGCACAACTTTGTAGAAAAATATTGATGATTAACCGCAATTTAGTTTCGAAATAATTCCCATCATATAGATATCACTTGGAAGCATCAATGACCCGTAAGATAATTCCAAAAAACAAACCCACACATTTTTAAACAAATTTAGTTACAGATGGACCGTCCAAATCACCTATAGATTCCCATAAAAACTCTATGATTTGCAAGACTCCTACAAGAATTGGGAGCCACAAAGAAAAAACTTCAACACTGCTGATGCAAAACTTTCATTATCTCCCTCCACTTTGATGCCATTGGCCGCAAGAAAACTGGGATGAAGGCCATTCATGAACTCACCATTACTGAAACTAAACTCTTTTGCAAATTTTTCTCCAAAGGCCTTCCCACACGTACCCTCCGCGGAGGGGAGATTTGCATCCATCGCATACCAGTTGTTTCCATGTATTCAAAATCGCCACTAACAAAGTCAATTTGTCTGGAGAAAACAACCTTGAAACAAAAACCCCAATCTGTACCAAACCCTAATGACATCACCCTGGAAATCTGTGAGCCGAGGCGAAGAAGAGCACGTTTAACAAAAGGAAATTGCTTGCAAACCAGAAAGCTAATAATAATTGAAGAATCAACGGGCTCCAAAGACTAATAACCATTAAACAAACATGTTCGCTCAACTCAATTTCAAATTTCAAGACTGCTTATTTTCCAAGTTCAAATTTTAGCCTCCCCTTTTACCAAATTCAAATTTCAACCCGCCTCTTTGTCCAGTTCAAATTTCAAGTTGTATGCATGGATCCATTCCATGGACGCATTGCATGGCATGGCAGTTGGATGGTTAACTATTCCATGCATTACAACTCATCGTCAGGGGTGTTGGGATTGCTCATATTTCGAGGGAGAGGTGACATAAGGTAACAATTATTTGTGTTACGATGTTTGGATGAGTGGAGTGGCTAGATAAATGTTGTTGTCGACCGAAGGATTTACGTCAGAATCAAGGATTAATGACAGTCGGAAAATGTGCAATTCGTTTGGTAGTAAGGACGCTCGGGAGGGAATATTTCTCATGAGTTAGCCTACTCTGAAGGTTACAATTGCAGACATGCACACACTAATGAGTTGGACTCATGCACACACTAATCAAGTTCCATTCACAATTGATCTAGTCGAAACTTCACCCATTGATTCAATAAGTGACCTAGTAACAACAATTCCTAAAAATGCATATGCAGTGGATTCAGTTCCATCTATAGAGGAAGGAGCAACATCAACAATGAGTGGATCAACAGGTATATTCACCGATGAAACGCTTCTGGAACGGGATATTCTAAAACTACATCTGTATCTGGATCTGAACAAACAAATGGGACTAGATTTGTGACTGGAGAATCTACTATTGTGCATGGAATTGGGCATGCCAGGTATAAAGAAATATGGGGAACTGATAGTGCAACACACTCCACCACAGATCTGTATAGTATATTAATATGAACAAAATATAGTTACAAGAAGTTACAGAGGCTTATTAACTCATGTAACCATAAATAAATTAGTTAAGGATGTAATTAGGCTATTTTTATTAACACTCTCCTTTAATTACATACGGTAAAAACTATCACTATCACCAGCTTCCCAATGCATTAGACTCCCCCTTAAACATAATTTAATACTTCTCCTTAAATATAACTTGGTCCTAACCATCTTTGAGATTACTCTATTTCACATTCCCCTTGTTAATCGAAATTCAACTTTCTTCGACTCGCTATCAAGCTTAGATACCACCCTCGTACCTATAATAGTGGTTCATTCCACAATTTGATTCGACATCCGCTCTATGCATAAGAGGGATACACGCTACACGATCACACACTGATCTATGTAGGCTTGACTCAACCAGGATTACTAAACATTTAGGGAATACAACTTGCATATGGCAAGGCTTACAACTTTGGACCTCGATCATGATCGGGTGTTAAGTACAACCGATCATGCACCCCAAAATTATAACATTTCATCTCATTACACATTTCATCTAGGTAGTTATCTTGCTCCATTTTCAGATTCTTATATTTGTTGGTGACTAAAACATAAGAAATTTGTTGTTGTTACATTCGGTCTCTATGCCTATCTCTACGTCTTCTTCACTTCCACTTCATTTTTGTTGTATCCAATCTATTTTGATCCACTTCCTTCTTATGCAAATCCAACCAAAATGAAATAGAAATGAACCACAACAAAGAGCAACAACATCAAATGTGATTAGTAGAATTCATTGTAAGCATCAATATCAATCCAACCAAAACATAATAGAAATGAGCAAATCCAAAAAAAACATCAATGTTGTTAGTAGATTTCATTGTAAGCATCAATATTTGCATTAGAAAGACTCTCATTAGTAGAGTTCATTGCAAGAATCAATATTTACAAAGTTAGAAAGGCCATGAAGTGGGAAAGTAAAACTTTTATTTTAAATGATATCTTTAATCATTTAAAGAAAATGTGAAATAATTTCAATTTTCTATAATTAAATAATAAAAAAATATTTATATTAATTATTTTCACATAAAATTAAAATTAATTTAATTTTAATAAAATTCTTTTTAATCTACTTTTAAATTTTGTATAGATTTTAACATAATTTCAATTTTATATAATTAAATAATAAAATATGATTTATATTAATTATTTTCATATAAAATTAAAATTGATTTAATTTTAATATAATTTTTTTTAATCAACTTTTAAATTTTGTATAGATTTTAAATTGAAAAATAGATTTTGAAGTGTAAAATTTAGATAAAGTCATATTTTATGAATTTTGTTTGACTTGTGGTTATTCTTTATTATTTGAATTATGGTTATCTCTTATTAATCGTTTATAATAATATAAAATTTCAAAGTTTTAAAATATAATATAAGTTTTATTTGTTTGACTTATAAATTTTCAAAGTTTTAAAATATAATATAAGTTTTATTTGTTTGACTTGGAGTTATTTTTAATTGTATATTTATATAATATAAAATTTTAATTTCAAAATACATTTTCAATTGTATATCTTAAATTAATATTATTAATAATTTAAAAGTTTTAAAATATAATATAAGTTTTATTTGTTTGACTTATAAATTTTCAAAGTTTTAAAATATAATATAAGTTTTATTNGTTTATAATAATATAAAATTTCAAAGTTTTAAAATATAATATAAGTTTTATTTGTTTGACTTATAAATTTTCAAAGTTTTAAAATATAATATAAGTTTTATTTGTTTGACTTGGAGTTGTTTTTAATTGTATATTTATATAATATAAAATTTTAATTTCAAAATACATTTTCAATTGTATATCTTAAATTAATATTATTAATAATTTAAATGTGATGAATTTTTTTAATTTATATTTATTTATAATAATATAAAATTTCAATTTGAAAAATAGTTTTAAAATGTAAATCTTAAATTAACCAAAGAGGAATGAACTACACACTTCTCAAGCTAATATTCAATACAAAACAATCATGACTCTTTGAAATAGAGTCATCCATGCTTCCATGACATTTACCTTTAGCTTATATATATATATATATATATATATATATATATACCATGCATGTGCTTCGCTTGCACATTTTGTATCATTCATTTAACATCAACCTGTCTTGGTGGGATATTACAATGATCCACAAGACCATTCTCACACACATAATCATAATTATGTTATCCCCTCAACCAACAATAGAACACTCTTTCCCTTTTGCTAAAGCACTCCATAATTTAGGAAACATAAACATGTAGTTATAACACTTCTTAAAGTAGCAAGATAACAATTCCAAACTTTCTTCACTTTTGGTCAACAAACCTTTATCAAGGGTATCATTTCCTAAATTCCTTCTTACTGCTATCTAACAATACCAAGCCATATCCATATGGCTATCGTCCACGTCTTGACGTCAATCTAACCCATTGATCATCTATAAATGCTCCAACACTTCCTTTATTAGACCTTGTATCAGTCTCTCATTAATCATACTACCTTATTCTCATAAGGTAATATGCAATCATTATCATTAGTACTTTTACATCCAATTAGCAGAATATAATAAGTCTATATGCATGTTCAATCTTTTCCATTTGCATTACAACATATCTTGTGCACCAAGCATTTTAGTACTCATGCCCACTGTGCATACGTGTTCCAACTGTCTGTCCGTTGCATTCATATTCATAGATATTCCCTCATGTCAATACACATTTTGTACAACCTTGATCTCACAAACTGACTCATATGCCCATGTCACTTTACCTCTTTACAAGGAATAGTCATAGTCCCAAAGGACTCCTCTTTCTTTAGCTTAACTAGATTATCCCAACTGTACATGTTTCATTCTTTATAGGTCAAGTAAATTGACCTTACCCTTTCTCATCAGTCCTCTGATCATGAGGAACTACACATACAAGGTTTAGTCCTTTATTAAAGCAACAATTTATTACTGCCCAAGGTTCTATCAATCCATACAAAAATTCTTTAACGATAAGGGATTTTCCATAAGGGTCTTATCCCTTATATAAAAAACTATCATAATTGCAAGAGGCTCCAACTGCCCATGCTTATAGGTAGTGTTATAACTACTAGTTCATTCATTCTCTAAACTCATACAATCCCATAACAAGATTCTGGCATTTCAACCAACATTTTTCAGGTATAGTTCAATATGTTGTTCCCCTCCTCAAGGAACTTATGCAAATAATAATCAAGTTTTTTAAACACAAAGTATTCCTTTTTAAGAGGCTCATATTAACCTTGTTATACATGTACTGTAACTAGTATCTCTGGCCCATCAAATCCTAGTGTTGTAGTATTCTCTAATACCACTTGTAAGACACCCAACCCCTTAAGTACCCCTTTAAGGGACGAGGTATTAATTTTTTTCTTTTCTTGAACCTCTTCAAATCCATTTAAAAGGATATCGTCGTCTTCTGCTCATCAAGATATTTCCATTGACTGTAAGTTTGCCTAAAACGGAGCCCTAGATCAAAAGTTATGGCCCTTTGAAGTTTCTAGGTCTTTTGTTGGCCAAATGCCTTCGTACTTCCACGTGGATCCATGCCATTGTGCCAATCCGACATGGCACTGAGGTGTCATGCCTGTAAGGCATGGTTGTTGATTGTGCATCGACGTGGCACTGGCGTGGCACTTGCCACCTTTCCACCGGACCTTCGACATATCAGCCTTTGACCTTCGACCTTTTCTGTTCTCAATGCAGAGCTCCACATCCTCCCGAGGTCCGCTCTCACTAGATAATGGCACTTGTCCACTGGGTCATCAAACCACGGGACGTCAAAATCTCAGATCTTGGGGCTTCGGGACTTCAAACCCTTTTCACTATTTGTATATCCCAAAAGGATTGATCCGCCATGAGCTGGTGCTTAGGACACACGACCCTATCCACAACATGCCACCTATTCTGACATGTGGCCTCACCACTATCTGCCACCTATTTTGACATGTGGCCTCGCCACTATCTGCCACCTGGCATGACATGTGGCACTTGTATTGCTTTGACATGTGGAACTCATTTGATCCACATATCCTTATCTCATTATGTCAAAACTGTGTGCCACGTGGCACCACTCACGTCATGACACGTGGACCTTCCACATGGGTTTGCATGGATGTACATGTCATCTTAGTGCCCAAGGTTCACACAACAAGGCATTAACACTTGTCCACCTCCTATTCGTTCAATGACGTCATCCGACATCATCTTGGATCTATCGGGCATCAATCATCAACCATCTTTGTAAGACTGGTGTGAATTTTTGAAGGATTAAAGAGCAAAATTGTTTTGATGTAATGGGCTAGAATGCTTTATTGTCATAAAAGAAGGAAACACGATTATTCCTTTGGGGATTGCATGAGAATGATTATGAATAATCATGAGTTAAAATAATTTGTAAAGAAAAATGCATATGAAACTGTGAAGTGTACCTGTGGTGGACACACACAACATGCTAATGCCTGCGATTAAGTGCGTGGAAGTACAACTTGAAAGCAAGATGATAACATAAAGATACCTATTTGAATGCAAATATGAAATGCATAATAAGAATGCATGCTTTTATTCCTTATGGAATAGTGGGTGAAACTCTGAAATGATGTAGTTGAGGTAGAACCAAGGATGAGGTCATTTCAGGTAGTATTAGATATGCAACAAGAGAGTTGCATGTGCGGAAAGTTCCATGTGGAGGAGCTGTATAAGCACTTTGTTTGGAGAACAGAGTTATAATTCTAATGACTGTTGAGAATTAATTAGCGGGATGTAAAGCTAATTAATATAAGAATCTTGGATTACATTTAAAATATCATGCATGAGTAAAAAGACATGCAAACGAACGAGGACCAATCTGATTTGATGTTGGGAAATGTGCAGAATGCACAGGTTCATAATTCATTATGAACAAGAAGTTTGTTGATGTAGCATGTTGATTTATCCCAGAATGTCAAGGTGAACATGACCAAGACTACTCAAGGAAAAGAGTTGGGAGGTCCCAGGAAGGGATAAATTGTAGAAGCAAAGAAGGATAAAATGATTAATACTTTTCTCACAATAGAACTTTGAATAAAGAGACAATGTTGTATGCTTTAAAAAGAACAGTTGTGGAAATACGTACAACTGGAAAATGAAAGACAAATTAATATGTTAAATAATGAGATTGGTTAAGCCATATTATGTGAAGGAAGTGAGGCCTTGAAAATAATTCAGTTGGACTGAAAGTCTCGGGCTATGTAGAAGGAGTTGGACAAGGGAAGAGTCCCTTGACTCCTTTATTGTTTTTTATTGTATTTCTCTAGTATGAGAAATTGATATGTTGATTTATATAATTGTTTGACATGAGAATGTTGTTGGTTGCACCCATAAAAACAGTGAGGGATAATGTTGTAGAGTGCATATGAATATGTTGAGACAAATCTAGAATTGTTCATGCTTGTGTGGCATAAAGTGTGAAGGGATTGGGTAAGAATTCCTTCCGAAATGATTCATTATTATCCTAATGATATAAATGTGATTTTGAGTGGATGTGGTATGCCATTGATACCCAAGCAGGGTGTGATTCAGGAAAGGAACCTAAAGGACAAATAAAGAGACCTCTGGAAGACAAGGATTTGTTACAATCCTCACATAAGATTCACAAACAATTGTATAATGAATGAATTGTGAGCAGAAGTGCTCATAAGAAGTATGCTGACCAAAAGCATTGAGGATAAACATGTTTGCATAAGAAGGAAGGTAATGAACTGCCCAATATGGAAGGAGGACCTGTTAAGACAAACTATTATGAGAAGGAAAAATCTCATACTTATGGAATCAGGTTCCTGTATGCAACCGATCAAAAATGGAATTGTGGATTAGAAAATCTGTGGGTAACATATTCAAAAAGAAGTTTGATTGAAAACTAATGAAAGCATCTCATGAATTTATGTATGCATGTGATACAAGTGAGATGAAAAATATATGTCCGAGGAGGACATATGATGGTTGTCAAAGTTGGAAAGCATGGAAAATGGCTACTGTAGTGACATGAGAACCCTGTGGTAAGCCATGGTCCCAGTAGAATCATGTGTCATGGTGACATGGGATGAAGGGAGGCCTCGACAAGAGAAAATCGGAGGGACTCCTTAACTTTAAGACTTGAGGAAGTCTCAAAAATTCTTCTTGTGCGAGAAATCCTTGGCAAGGTGATGCAGGAGCATCACTCCACCTCAGCATGCACCAGTCGATTTACAAGCATGGTGCACATTCAAGGAAGAGAGAGGTGCCACCCTCTCATTTTTTCCTCGAGAATCAAACGCGTGATCCAGACATTTAATGAGGACAAGATGGAAGATCCAAGTTGTGCATTTGCACAAGCTGGAGATAAGGTTGTCATTAAGTGGTTGACAACAAGAGGGATCTGCCTCCGATTTGGAGCAGATTTCCATCATTGTAATTTGCCATTAGGTAGAAATTTTGAATGGTGATTTGACACCACTAGTTTAGCTTGCGAGGGAAGCTCGTTGAGCCCCTCTTGTATGAATCTCTGTATTGTTGCAAGTTGTAAAAAAGGGGGGTGGTTGAAGTTGTAGGTGTGGATATAGAGGTAGACAAATGCACAGAGGATAAGGAGAGAAACTGAGAGATGAGACTCAGTTGTAGCTTGGACTCCACTATTGTAAATAGACATTCCACCATTAATAGAAAATGATAGTTTTTCCTGTTTTCAGTTTCTGTGTGATGGATTTGGTGTTATGAATGTCTTTTACATGCATTTGAATTGTAAATGAATGTTAGAAATCGTCTGCAGGGATAGAGATATAGTTTTCTATCCGTGAGTATGTTGAGTTAAGTCTGGTTCTCTAGGATAAGTGTAAGGAGTGCGAAATAGAGAGAGGAAACTCTATGAGCCGACACAAGGAGTGCATGTCTGAACTCAGTGGAGTCAGAAGAGAGACTTCTAGGAGGGCATGCTAGATTAATTCATAGACTCGAGGAGAAATTTCAAGGTGGTTAAGTACCTTGGAAAGAAGGATTGCATGAGAGGAGGTACAGTTCAAAGTTACTGAACACTCAGAAACACTATGCCAGGAGGGCATCGAGTTGGTGAGAAGACGTGCACGATCAACACATTTGGAAGTGTTAGAACCCTTAAGAGAATCCCAGAATTACTGAACATTCTGAGGAAGGAAGACTTTGCAAGAGTGCATTGACAAAGGAAAGGAGATGCCTTAAACCCTTCAGGAAGGCAAAGGGAGAGGTTGTCAAACAACATTGTCGAGCACAAAGAGTGTGCCAAGGGTGTTGTAGGTCCATCTTACAAGCTCAGGGGGAAGAGCAAGGAATTTCCAGGAGAACACGAGGAAGTTCACAAAGCAACGGTGAACTTTGAAGGTTTTCAAGCCGAGAAAAATCGCAGAAGAGTCTACTTAGAACTTGTCAAAGAGTGAAAAAGAAGTTCGAGAGCAGTCTAAGTCAGGAAAGGAGAATTTGCACTAAGTGTGCAAAGGATTCGAGAACCTGTCAAAGTCCTGAAGACAGTGATAATCGCCCGTCGAGGAGGAGACAGGTGTCAGAAGATCGAGAGGTTCGGGAGGAGGAACTTCGAAAGGTATGCCAGGGGCAGATGATGGTCTTCGCAAAATCAAGAGACACGAAGTAATTTTGGACCGTTGGATCCAAGTGCACATGGCAGATATCCATGCAGTTCAGAATAAGTCGAAGGAAGAATACCTGAGGAACTAGGAGAAGAGAGGACTCGCGAAGTCTGAACTCGTGAATTGATCATAGCATTTGATCGTGAGAGGAACATGGACAATAGATTTGGTCCCGAAGTATTCGTCGATTCAGAAATCGGGGAGGAGGAGTAAGCCACTCACGAGAGTTTCGAAGCACGGGGTCGCGAAGGGAGATGGCCCACGGTCGAATTCTGTGGTCACATCAAGAAGGGAGCCTAGCATATAAATCAAATGCTATCAACATTAAACTTGGAGAGCGCTAAGGAAAGGGTCCGCGTGAGCCACATAACCTATGCCAGAAAAAGGAAGCACATGTGATAGGCTTTTCTGGTTCCAAGAGGAATCTAAGGAGTCGCTCCAACTTAGACATCAAACAATCCTAGACCGGGAGGTCGCGCAAACCCAAAGTAGGGGTGGGGTCTGCACCAAGAGTGGTATCAGAGTGGGTTTTCGTCTGTATATTTCAGGCAAGGAGAAGTTGGAGATGCTCTCAATTGCAAAGTAAACAACATACTTTCCAGGAGGGCAGGTAGAAGGTGAAGATGACTACTAAATGTCATAAGTGTGGTCGAGGAGCAGATCACAAGGGGAAGAGAAAAGCGAAGATAGACAAGGAGTTCAGTGAAATCTGATCCTAGATGGAGGAGCTAGCATTCAATATGAAGCAGGAGGCAAGGGTATGCTGGAGATATGAATGGCCCTTGAAAAGAACATCCAAATGGCATGTTCATAATCTGTTGGCCAGAAGACAAAAAGAAAATGCTAAGGAGGTGGCTGAGGCATGCTAAAAACCTCAGTAACGAGGGAAAGAGGTCTAGTAAAGGTCTCGTAGATTTCCAGGTGGGCAAGGAGAAGGGATTAGTGTATCTCGTAAACTGCCAGGTGGGAAAAAAAGACATCCCAAAATGCCAGGTGGGCAAGGGAGAAGAGATGAGCTCAACTGAGAGTTCACTTAAGAAGGAGTTGACAGATGAGGAGGTAGAAGAAATACCTCGCTCGGATGAATATTCATGTAGTACTGTGAGTCATGTGAATGAAGACGATGAGAAGTTAAAAACTTCCTCCGTCGAGGAGGAGGATCAGAGGATCGTTCTGATCATTGGAGGGATTGAGGTATTCCTACCAAGCGGCCAAGGAGAGGCTAGTATAGAATTTATAGAGGCAACAAAAGGACAACAAACTGAGACTGTTGTGAAGGAGGAGGAACAAGTACTAAAATCTGTCCCAATCATGGAATGCCCAATTGAGTTACTCACTCAATGGGAATTGGAGTTAAAGGAACTAGAGGATTGGTTGGACAATCCGGAGACAGAAGGTGGCTGCCAGAAGATAGCCATGCTAGAGGAGACACACCAACATGCGGAGCATTTGGTGGAAGCAGGAATGGGATTAGCCGAAGAACTGACAGTGGACAATCTGCTAGGAGGAGAAGTTGAGCAACAACTCAATAATGAGAAGTCTGCAGGGGTGGAAGCTGCAACAAAGTGGCGAGCTAAGGCCGCGAAAGATGGGAAAGATAACTTGGGGAATCAATGTGATTTACTCAGAGACAAGGAGGAAGTGCAACGAGCTAGTCTGCAACAGAAGAGCCAGCAGATGGAGCAGCTAGACGAGGTGGTTGAGGAGATAAGGAAGCTGATGTTGGGGTCGATAGAGGAAGTGGTCGGCACGAGGAAGATGGACGAAAGGAAACTTGCACGAGCAATGAGGATGATGCATGAGCAGAAACAACGAAACAAAGGAACCGAGAGAAAACTCCAGGAGAAAGTTGCGGTTCCAGGAGGATTTCAACCACGCTGGAAAGATCATGAGAAGGAGCTCATGATTTTCGTAGTTGTGGAGTATGATGCAGGAGCATCGCTCCACCTCAGCACACGCCAGTCGATTTACACGCATGGTGCACATTCAAGGAAGAGAGAGGCGCCACCCTCTCATTTTTGCCTCTAGAGTCAAACATGTGATCTAGGCATTTAATGAGGACAAGATGGAAGAGCCAAGTTGTGCATTTACACAAGTTGGAGATAAGGTTGCCATTAACTGGTTGACGATAGGAGGGATCTGCCTCCAATTTGGAGCAAATTTTCATTATTGTAATTTTCCATTAGGTAGGCATTTTGAATGGTGATTTGACACCACTAGTTTATCTTGCGAGGGAAGCTCGTTGAGCCCCTCTTGTATAAATATCTGTATTATTGCAAGTTGTAAAAAAGGGGGGTGGTTGAAGTTGTAGGTGTGGATATAGAGGTAGACAAATGCATAGAGGATAGGGAGAGAAATATATAGAGTCGAGACTTAGTTGTAGCTCGAACTCCACTATTTTAAATCGACATTCCACCATTAATAGAAAATGACAATTTTTCCTGTTTTCAGTTTCTGTGTGTCGATGGAAGTTGTGTTATGAATGTCTTTTACATGCATTTGAATTGTAGATGAATGTTTGAAATCATCTGCAGAGATAGAGATATAGTTTTCTATCTGTGAGTATGTTGAGTTAAGTCTGGTTATCTAAGTTAAGTGAAAGGAGTGTGCAACAGAGAGAGGAAACTCTGTGAGGTGACACAAGGAGTGCATGTCTGAACTCAATGGAGTCAGAAGAGAGACTGCCAGGAGGGTATACCAAATTAATTCAGAGACTCGGGGAGAAATTTCAATGTGGTTAAGTACCTTGGAAAGAAGGATTGAATGAGAGGAGGCACAATTCAGAGTTACTGAACACTCTGAAACACTCTTCCAAGAGGGCATCGAGTTGGTGAGAAGACATGCACGATCAATACATTTGGAATTGTTGGAAATCTTAAGAGAATCCCAAAATTATTGAACATTCTGAGGAAGGAAGGCTTTGCAAGAGTGCATCGACAAAGGAAAGGAGATGCCTTAAACCCTTCAGGAAGGCAAAGGGAGAGGTCGTCGAACATCTTTGTCGAGTGAAAAGAGTGCACCAAGGGTGTTGTAACTCCATATTACAATCTCAGGNACATGAGGAAGTTCACAAAGGAATGGTGAACTTTGAAGGTTTTCAAGACGAGAAAAATCACAAAAGAGTCTGCTTAGAACTTTGCAAAGAGTGTAGAAGAAGTTTGAGAGCAGTCTAAGTCAGGAAAGGATAATTTGCGCTAAGTGTGCAAAGGATTCAGGAACCTGCCGAAGTCCTGAAGACAGTGATAATCGCTCGTCGAGGAGGAGACAGGTGTCAGAAGATCAAGAGGTTTGAAAGGAGGAACTTCGAAATCTCTGCCAGGGGCAGATGAAGGTCTTTGTGAAGTCGAGAGATGTGAAGTAATTCTGGACCGTTGGATCTAGAGGGCACGTGGCAGAGATCCACGCAGTTCGGGATAAGCCGAAGGAAGAATACCCGAGGAACTAGGATAAGGGAGGACTCGCGAAGTCCAAACTCTCGAATTGATCACAACCGTTGATCCTGAGAGGAACATGGACCGTAGATTTGGTCCCGAAGTATTCATCAATTTAGAAATGGGGAGGAGGAGTAAGCCACTCGCAAGAGTTCTGA
>SNQJ01S0027450.1:0-12164 GCA_010110895.2 Picea sitchensis | reverse complement strand
GTGCATAAAACCCCTATTACCCCAGTTAAAAGCTCAAAGACATTATACAAGCCTGCAATACAAGTTTGGAGAAAGTGATAGGGCATCCTATTGGGATAGTGTTCACTGGAAAAGGAAAGTTCCCAGAAAAGACTTCATCTAAGCCATGTAAGTGGGTGATGTGGATAAGGGATGTCTTGACAATGGGTGCAGTGAGAGCAAGGGAGTGCAAAGTTTTACCTGTGGGTTCCTTTGTAGAATGGTTGTTTGTAATGATCAAATGGATTTTATTTCCCCCATGGATTAAATGTAAAGGAGTCATTAAAAAAAAGAAACATTAAGTCAAGTAGAAAGATCCTCATGAAAATGAAGTCATTGAAATCATGAAAGTCACAAGTTGAGAATTTGTAATGCAGTGAGTCATGTCTAATTTTGAAGGATATTGGAGAAGTCATTGATGTGTAAAAAGAGTGCATGATTGGTTTTACCTGACATCTTAACATTAGGAATTGAAGTCAAGAAGTCAAATTGAGGTGGAATCAACTGTTTATGTAAAAAGAGAAAGTGATGAGTCAAGTCAAAGATTGAACATCAAGTGCACATGTGGCTAGGAGATTTTGGTCATCATTAAGTCTTATCAAAGTTGAAAGTCAATATTGTCAAGTCAAGTAGAGTGTTATATGTTTTCATGTCATGAACATGTAGCAATGTAAGTCTGATTGAAAGAATTGAGTTTTCATTGTCGTGGCATTTAGTTTGACCAACTATTGTCACAAGTTTGAGTCTATGTTGGAACTGGCCATTCGAACATTAGATAATGTTTGCAGGAATTATTGAGTACCATAAACAATATGATGAATACATGAAGAATATCATGATGAATATCTCAAGAAAGTAGACGACGAAAGATGTAGACTTTGATAAGACAATACAATGGAAAGAAGACTAATATAGAGAAAATATACAGACTTCAGAAATATGACTTCAAGAAAAAATGATATTTGTGGAAGAACCCTACAACAAGAAAGTTGTAACCGGAAAAAGAAAAACTTCCAGTTGCAGTTGGGTAGAAGTTGTTAAGACAACTCCACAGTTGCAAATGTGGGTAGAATTGTCTAAAGAAAAGAGCAAGTGAATCTCTTGAGAGGAAGTGAGAAAGTGTAGAAGCCTACACCTATGAACTGAGGAGTAGAGGAAGCTCAGAAGGTTCTAGAGGAGGGAACCAGTAATACCAAAAGGTCAATCTCAGGAGAAATCTTGATGAGGTATTAGGTAGTAGGTGCGGAGGCTTGCTACAGAGAAAGACTATTTGCAGCTCACAGTGAGCAAGGAGAATCTCACATAGGAAGAGAGGAGAATGACTATGTATAGTCAAGTAAAGGGTTCAAAAGGAAGCCACAACAAATCAAAAGAAGACATAGACTCCAATGACAGGGAAGTTGGAATAGAAGGACTCCTATGCATGAACAAGCAAGAGGCGAGAGGAAATAATAGAAACATGGATGCAAGGAAAGAAAAAGAAAGGAGCGGCAGAAGACAAACACTACAAAGCATCATAAATGAAGCATCAGAAGTGTGAAGAACAAAGAAGTAAGAAAAACAAGTTATAATTAAAATTATTTTGTGATTTGAGATGTAGATACAATAAATCCATGAAGTATGACATCCCTAAAAATTTTAATGGTCCTTGGATGATGTATTAATGATGGTCTTAGTCTTAGGTTTGTGTATAATGGATAGGTTTGCCTGAGTTGAAACTTTGAAATTGTAAGTACCCGATGTCAGGTTAATGAGGCTTGCATTCCCCATAATTTGTTAAGTTCGAGGTACTCTAAAAACCACTTTGTAATGGTTTGTGGTTAGCTGAACCATTGATGTGATGAAATCCACGAGAGAGAATTTTCTCAAACATGGACAAAACTGTCGATTTGAGGCAGTCCACATTTGATAGAAATGTAGATCTGAGACAGTCAACATAATTTCAAGTCATGAAAAGGGGCTTGTGTAGTTCAACATGGAAGGGAAATTGCAAGTTATGAAAAAGGAACGTGCCTCAAACAAACTATGAAACAGAAGTTTGCGAGTTGATAGAGAACTCATGGACAAGAATCCGTGGATATTTTTTGTTCCTTGGGATTCTGATGTAGGAGCATCAAGAGCATGGTTATGGGTATTTAAAAAAAAAAAAGATGAGGACGACGATGATGGTGATGCATAGGGGGAATAAAGGTACATGTATGCAAACATGTGATGGAAGAATGGTTGATGAACCATGTACGAGAAAATGTTTCCTAGAGAACCAGTGGATACAACGGTTGACGACTCATGTACTCTAGTGGATGGTAATATTTTCATATGGACTTCAACAAACATTGTCTATTGCAGGTACGAGATGAAGAATATCGAGTAAGAAGAAGGAATGATAACATAGATCGTAGAATACTGAAGATGAAAACGAGACCAAATAAGAATTTGTATATTGCAATTGTAATTGTAAGAATTTGTATATCGTAAGCATTTGTAATCATTTGTATATTGTAATTGAGACCAAGTGAAAATTGTAAGTAATTCTAGAAAAGTAATTGTTGCTATCACCACTACCGAAATTTCTTTTTAAATTTTTTTTGGCAATACAAATATTTGTTAGCTAAGTTTTTTGGTTATATTTGACGTTTCAAGAATTGAAAAGCTACTTTGAGGTCAAATACTCTAATTTTTGGTTCGGATCTATTTTTCATGTGCTAACTGCTAAGCGAATCTCGTTTTTTCTATTATGTCGTAGTTTTAATTCAGGCGATGTTATAGAAAGGTACAAAATGCCCTTGGGAAAGTAACACATTTTTTCGTTTTGGAATTCTTATATCACAATAATTTTGTCTGGGAACAAAAGGTTGTGGATATGTGTCTTCAGTTGTTCAACATCCAAACTGTTGTATGTGTAGGAAACAAAAAATAACAAGCCCTTATTGGTTGGGCTAAGCCCAGTGGTAGGTACAATCTGTCCAAGAAATAGTTCATGTCATTCCATTTCAAAACTTTCAATATTAACATCGCACAAATGGGCAAGTATCATGTGCTTTAAATACTTTTCATTTCATTCTACATTTTGATTTAGGATTTAATTAAATTGCATCTAAATCTATTGGTTGTCATTATTGCGATCTATTTTTCTTTTTATCATTTTAGAAATGATAGGGGTACATACTTGTTCAAAAAGCTCAAGCTATATTTGTTTTTAAGGACCTTGTAACAAAAGGTTACAATTGAAATTTTGTTATAGTTGCATACTATTCACTGGACTCGGGCATAGACTAATCAAATTCCATTCACAATTGATCTAGTTGAAACTTCACCCATCGATTCAGTAAGTGACCTAGTAATAGTTCCTGAAAATGTAGATGTAGTGGATTTAGTTCCATCTATAGAGGAAGGAGAAATATCGACAATGGGTGGATCAACATGCATATTCAGAAATGAAATGCTTCTGGAATGAGATATGCTAAAATTTCATCTGTATTTGGATTTAAAGAAAACAATTGGGACTAGATTTGTGGCTAGAGAATGTACTACTGTGCATGGAACTGGGCATGGTGGGGAGCTAAGATTGGAATGGATTTCGTTGGGAGAGAAGACAGTATGTGCTTCTGGTCTTGGATCGACTTTGCACCTTTCAAACTAGGTCTACATTCGTCGAGAATCAAGTATAAAAATTTCATTAGAATGCTACTTTTCTTCCCCGAGTGGAGTAGTTCGAGAGGTATCAAACTATAGTTCGATGGGTCACAAATTCAGTCTACACAGTTGTTCGAGTAGTCGTTTGGTGTTCCTCATCTTCTCACTCATAAGAAAGAAAGAGGGGGCTCATTCGTAAGAGTGTCCTTGTCTGGGGTAATATCTAATCTCGTCTGGTCTTCCTCATTGGCTCATTAAAAGATGGTGTTGGTGTTTACTCTGAATGATACACAAACTTTGAACGAGAAACACAAAATAATACACAACAAATGTATGAAAGGATTCAGTAAAAGATGCATATATTTCATCTATATACACTTGCACATGCATATACATTTTCCTCTAATTTTGAAGAAAAATGTATCATAAATGAAACAAAATTCCCAATATTCTCGAAAGTTAAAAGAAAGAGAAAACATAAGTTATCATCCTTTCTATTCATGAAAACCTTACTCATAACATATTCGCTAGGTATTCAGATTGGTGGATGCGATCAAGTTGTGAAAACCCTAGCTTTCTTTTGTTTTGAGGATCTCAAGTAGTCGCACGCTACTTATGGCCTCCTCAAGCGGGGGCCCTAGCGGCCCCCCTTGGCCTCCACCTCCTCCTCCTTGACATTGCAAAATTCTCCTCTCTGATTGTAGGGTTACTCAAGCATCCCAAGCAAGTGCAGTCGAAGTTTGTCAAGAAGCTGGACAATATTACCTCAGCCCATGTTCAAGTTGGATCACAATCGTTGGATCTCAGCTTTTTCGAATATGGATTAGTAGGCCATTTTATGTGGCTTTGGCCTTCCCCAATATTTGTTTCTCTATGCTTGGAGAAAAAATAGAACCCGCATCTAACAGGTAGAATGTCCCATTCATTATGTGGTAGGGTTTTTTTTGCTTTTCTTTTTGAGAAAAAAGAAGATAGGGATCTTATCTTAATTAGCAAACCATATTTCATGGAGGCCTAAGGGTTATACCTCAATAGATGGATACTAGACATTAATCCTGAGAATGATATTCCTTCGACAGTTCCAGTTTGGGTCCACCTCCTGTTTTTTCCTCTTCACTGTTGGAATGATGAAACCCTTTGAGCCATTGGTGATTCCCTGGGGACTTACATTGATCATGCAGAACTCAAGGATAATCTGCAAGCGTGTGCGTGAATCTGTGTTGAAGTGGATCTGGAGAAAGGCCTCCCATAAGCCATCAATCTAACCCCAGATAATTGGACTTATCTGCAAGAAGTGGATTATGAACAACTCCCCTTCAAATGTAAAAGTTGCCATGAATATGGTCATTTTTCCAAAAGCTACCCCAAGGCCCCTGTGGAAAAACCCCAAGTAGAATAGTCAGAATCCTAGAAACAACCCAAAAGAAGAAGACAAACAATTTGACAAGGACCTGAAGCTGGTAAATCCCCTCATCCAGAGGGAGCTCCCCTCAAACCAAATATGACCCCTACAACAGACACAACCCATACAGGATTGTCTTCCAGGAATCAATTTGAGATTATGTCAGACGTTGAAGAAGATCCAGAGGAAAACCCTTCCCCATCTCCCCCAATACCCCAGAGAAGGGAGATGAGACTCAAGATCCCCTGTCGACGCAACTGAAATTTCCATGGAGGACCCTTCTCAAAAGGTGGAAGAAGGTGAGATCGAAGAAAACTTCGAAGGGGAAACATATAGAGATTCCTCAAATTTGCATTCCAGGAAAAAACTAGGCAGACCAAAAATCTCACAAAGAAGAGAAGAGGCAGCTAGGAGAGACATAGAACTTAGAAAGCAAAGCACTCTAGAGTGGCACACTAAGAAGGAACAAAGACCGCCATGAAATCAAAGTGGATTTGCTCCTCCGAAGAGAGGAAACCCTAAACCATCCTCTAAATGATGAAAGTAGTCTTCTGGAGTTGTAGGGGTCTTGGTTGGGAGAATAAGAAAGAAATTACCCGTAGATTAATTCAGAAGGAAAATCCCCAAGTACTCCTTATCCGAGAGACCAAAGTGAAGGACACATAGGTCCTTCTTCAAAGTAGTTACTTATGGAAATATGGAAGTGGAAAAATGGTCAGCTCTCGAGGAACATCTGGTGGATTATGTACTTTGTGGGATGCTCAACAGTTTAGCCTTACCAGTTGGTCCTTTGATATGAAATGATTGTTGGTCACTCTTCTTCATACCTCATCAGGAAAATCCTATAACATTATGAATGCGTACACGCCCTCACTTTTTCAGAGAAAAAGTAATATGTTGGAATTCCCTAAATTATCTTCAAAGAAGCTTAGGCACTCCCCCACTTATAGTTGCTAACGATTTTAATACAACTCTGCATGTTTCAGAGAAAATAGGAAACTTGTTAGTTAGGGATGCATCCATATAATACACAGAATGCCTTATTCAGTCATGGGATTAAATGGATGTCAAGACACTGAGGAGTTGATTCACCTGTTCGAACATAAGGCAGGGGGAGGGCCACATTGCAACACAGTTGGATATATTTTTAATCAACGGTATTTTTTTGGAAGACTCAATGGTCTTTTCCTCCCGCATCCTTCCCTGGTCATAGGTCCATAATGCTAGAGCTTTCCTCGACATAACCCCTCGGTCCAATTCCCTTTCGTTTTAATCCTCGTTGGGCACATGATACCTTATTCTTGGAGTCGGTAGCTGTCTCTTGGAACTATTGGATCCAGGGCTCCCCTATCTACATTTGGGAGCAAAATCTAAAAAAAACTAACTTTTCCATTAGAGGTTGGGTTAAATAGAAATCCTTAGATGAGAAAAGGGCAACACAAGAATTGGAAGGTGAAATGGAAGAAACAATATTAAAACTGGAGAGAAATCCTATCTCCCTTGCTAATTTAAAAGAGGAGCAAGAGAATTTCACCAAGTTTAAGAAAATTTTAAAAGCACCAGAAGAAGAAGATTGGCATCTAAAATCCAGAATCCTCTTGTTGCAAGCAGGGGATCGAAACACCAATTTTTTCCATCGCTGGGCAAAGGATAGATTATGGTAAAGAAGAATCACGGAGCTAAAAGATGAGTCTGGCAGATCCTTTTCAGGCCATTATCAGTTAAATTAAGTGACCCATTCTCACTTCGAATATATTTACATGGAAGAGGGAATGAGCGATTTTGAGGCACAAGAAAAACTTCTAGCAAACATCCTTGATCTAGATTTTTGGGGTGCTTTAGAAAATGAATCTAGATAAGGAACCTAGACTAGATGGTTTCTCTACTCATTTCTACCTTATCTATTGGCATATCGTTAAAAGGATTTGGTATGCATGATCCAATATGTTCAAAAGTCCGCCAGGATGGGGGTAGTACCAACTCCTCCTTTCTTTCCCTCATCCCCAAAGAAACCAACCCTTCCTCTGCTCGCTTTTGTCCCATCTCCCTGTGCAATGTCTCTTATAATCTCATATCTAAAATCATTGCAAATAGAATCAAGTCGCTCCTTCCTAAATTGATTTCTCCTAACCAAGGGGGGTTTGTAGAAAAAACACAAACAATAGACAATAAATTGATTGTTCAAGAGGCCATTCTTTCTAGCAAAAGTAGACGAGAAAAGGGGATGATCATTAAACTTAATATGGAAATGCCTTTGATATAGTTCGATATAGTTTTATTTTTTTGTCTTGATCAGCTTTGGGTTTGGAGCAGATTTCATAGCATGGATTTCGGCTTGCATCCAGGAACCCTGGGTCACTCCTATGATGAATGGTAGACCAACCTCCTTCTTCAGGCTCTCAAGGGGTCTCCGTCGGGGATGTCCCCTCTCTCCCCTTCTTTACATTCTTATGGTGGAATCCTTAAGCATGCAATTAGAACAAGCCCACACCTCTAAGCAAATCCCAAGCATCAAGATCTCCCAAGGACTCAAAAGAGTTAATCACTCCTAGTTTGTGGATGACACGCTTCTCTTGGGAGGGGATTCTACAATAATAGAAAAACGATTCAAATATATCCTCATAGACTTCATGAATGCATCTCGAGGCAAGATAAACAGGAAAAAAACTCACATTTGTCTTTGGAACATAAACCATAGAATGACTCTAAGAATTGCAGACATCCTTCAATTTCCCTTGAGTGAAAATTAGACTTCTTTTAAATATTTGGGAATTTTGATTTGCTCCAAAAACCTTCCTAGCTCTGCCTGGTTCCCCATTCTGGAAAAAATAAAGGTCAAATTCATTAAATGGGGTTCTCAATGGTTGAATCTGGTAGGCCAAGTGGTGTTAATAAAGGCATTTCTTTGATCATTATCGGTGTTCCAATTTTCCTCCCTTCTGGCACCGGTCATCATCAAGTCATCCATAGCACAAGAGATCAAGAAGTTCTTATGGCAGGGTGGAAATTCAAATTCAAAGAAGTTGCCGCTAGTAAACTGGAAAATTGTTCCAGCTCCTAAACAACACATGGGCCTTGGCATACTAAACCCTACCTTATCAAACCTCGCTTTGGACGCTAAAATTATTTGGATATTGGTCTTGGACAAAGCAGATTGGTGGAAGAAAATTATTTTGCACAAGTGTCTTTCAGGGGACCGATTAAGAATTCTAGACTCTCCTAATGTCTCAGGTCCAGGTTCTCCAATTTGGAATTTGATGAACGTTGTTGTCCCGCTTATCCAGAGAAAGTGCACTTGGGTTCTTGGGAATGGATAAATGATTAATTTGTGGATGTATGGCATCATGTCGAATCCTCCCCTAGGGCAAGATTTATCATTTCATCTGTTGTCTAGTTGGTGCCACTCCCAGAATATTAGAACATTATCGTACATCTCCATCTGGAGCCATACATGGTCTTGGAAAGGTTGGAATACGAAGAACCTTCCTATTCAGTATCAAAATATTTTCCAACTTGTCTACCAGAAGTTGTTTGGGTGTGCACGCTCTCACTGGTCAATCAAGGATTCTCGAGGCTGGGGTACTAGATTCTACTTAGTAAAGCAGGATATACCAAGCTTTTGGCTCAGTCCACCCTCCCTCCCATGTCCTCTTTATGGTCTAAAATTTGGCATTTAGATGGTCTTCCTAAAGTTAATCTCTTTGTTGGATACTATCCCATGGGAAAATATTGGTGGGAGGAATCTGAAAAAGAGGGGTTTTATTGGACCTTTCAGATGTGCTTTATGCCATCAAGAGGAGGAAACAATTGATCATATTTTCCTAGAGTGTTCATTTGTAAAGGTTGTTTGAGCCACTCCCTTCTTAAACTCTGCCCTCTTATCAGTTGTTCAGCTTTTGTTACCACATTGTTTAGCTGTTGGAACACCTTATATCAAGGTACATATAAAAATAAGACATTCTTTAAATCTTTCCTTATGGCTGCTCCAAAATTTGTCATGTGGAAAATATGGCTTGCGAGAAACAAAGCTATATTTTCAGACGTCCTGCTACCCCAAGAATGTGTAGAAAACAAGAGCAAAGGGATGTTGGTTGAACACTTGCTCACCAAATTGAAAAAGATATCAGATAGTTAGCATTTATTGACTGAGAAGGAAGAATGGTTGAAATCTCTACATCCCTCTCTTACAGAATTAGGCTCATTCTCATCACCTCCCCTTTGCTCCTCTCTCCCTCCCAAGTGGCAACTGCAGATATCCAAGGAAGATTTTTTCTAGTGGCTGGAAAAGCATAATAGGTATGGATTATGTTTTGATAGTGCATCCAAAGGAAATCCAAGGGTGGCAGATGTCGGTGGGGTCATCTTTTCCACATGAGGTAATCGGGGAACAACATTTTCCTGGAGCTTGGGGGTGGTGATGCTGGAGCATCCTTGGGCTCGGGCAATCCACATCACCCAAAAAATATTTCTATTCTGCAAATTAAGAAATAAGTCGAATAAGGACTATGTTAGTGGTCCATTCTATTTAGTCAGTTTTCTATGAATTCGAACTGTTGTTACTCATGCCGCTGCTCTTGTGTATGTTGAAACTTATGCTGAAACTCGTGCTGAAACACATGTTGAAACTCCTGTAGAATATGGATTTCGTTGAAAAATTGAATTTCCTCCTACGATAACGTTGTTACAATGCTTGTTGACTTTCCATGCTAGCATTAATATGTGTTGAGTCTCAACCATAGTTAGGTCAAGATCTAGTGCCCAAAAGGAAAAATGTTAACACTAAGAGGGAGGTGAACTGCCCAAATGGTTTTGGTAACTGTCGATTCTTGGCAATGGAAGATGAATCGCTTCAGAGGTGAAGGGAGCAGCTCAAAGAGGCATGGATGTGATGGAGAAGGTTGTTGGCTCAAGAAAGAGGAAAGGTTGGTTCATCGCAAAAGAAGGGATTGGTTAACATTAAACAGAGAGATCATGAAGAAGGCATTGAAGAAGCATATCACGTGAATGAATTATGGGACTAGTGTTGAAATATTGTAACTGCAAAGAGTATTCTTATTATTATTGATATATTATTCATAGGATCAATCCCCATTGTGGATTGATCATGTCGGTTATTGTAATAGGACCAAATCCCCTTTTGCGGATTGGTCAACAGACAATTATGGCAGTTGGTCCAGCAGGACAATTATAATAGGCGAGAATAAGAAATTAAAACTGATGAGTTAATAAAGAAGACCAATGCAATAAAGATTGGTTTCCACCCGGTTGGAAAGAAGTCATCCACTTGATTGAGAGAGACACTTCACACATGCCGGACTAATATAAATAAATGAGGCTAGCCTCGAGCAGAATATAACTCACTTGCTCGGTTTGAAGGACAAGTTCTGATCTACTACTGGCAAAGGAGAGTGAAACATATCTTGGAGAGGAATTTTTGTTATAGCATATAGATCTCTTGGGATTATGGCCATATATTAAGGAAGTTTTCACGGGTTTTCTTCCCCTAGAGGTTCCCAGGATAAATGTTGTAATACTCTTGTGATTGTGTATTTCGGTGATCTTAGATTATGCTATTGTTATCTAATGAAATGCAAACATCATAATAGTAGGCTTAAACATTAACATGGTATCGAGCCAAAGCTGGAAAAGCTTATATTTCAGGAAGAATATCCGCTATTCCGCGGTACTTGCAAATTAGGGTTTCAAAAGTGAATCTTTCGGTCTGAAACTATCTAGAAAGTTGTACCTCCCCTAAGGATCAATTTGGCATCATCGGTACACCTTTTTGGTGGTTATGTCCGGAAAGTGAAACCTAGTTTCACAGTACGAAGCGAGTACCGGAAGTACCGGTACAGAAGTACTAGAAAACTAGAAGCACCAGTCAAGAATTCCGTTGATCAAGTTTGAGGGGTAAAAGTTGGATTTTGAAATTATGATACACCGACTAACTCACCTCGACTTAAGCGCATCTGATCCAGAGGATAGATTTTCAAAATTTGAAGTTTAAGAAAAATTAGGGGTTTCATCATAAAACCCTAAGTTGCAGTTGCAGTGTCAGTTGCAGCTGCAGTCGTAGTATCGGTTGCAATCACCCTTGAAGTTTCTTAAGAGTTATTGTGGAGATTACATGCTACTGGATGGAGCCACTACTTGCAAATGCCATCATAGGTATGTACTCACATATGTTTAATGGATTTAAACTATAAAGTACAAGGAGAAGGGATCACCACCCTTATAGATCCAAAAGGATCTCAAGATCCAACACATTTAGAGGAGCGATGCACCCGAGGTGTGATTATTCTAATATGCATCTATTTGCCATGACATTATTAGTGTTGCATGTTGAAGCTATGATCAAATTAATAGAAGAAGGTTGAAAGTTGATCATAGAGCTTAACCCTAACAGGTGTGATTATTCTGATATGCATCTATTTGTCATGACATTATTAGTGTTGCATGTTGAAGCTATGATCAAATTATTAGAAGGATTGAAAGTTGATCATAGAGCTTATCCTCTAACCTAACCTTTTGTCAAGATAGTGTATTGTCTTAGTATAGAAGACAGGTTGAAGAAAACACTCGTCACTTGAGTGAAGGAGACCTGGAAGAAAAGCAATCACTCATTCTTGAGGACAAGGCTCCAGGTTTGATTAATCAAGATTCAAAGGTACACATGACAAGTTGATGACTATAGTTGAGACAACAGTGTTTGTAAAGTATTATACCTGATAGCATGTAAGCATATAGAGGTATATGCTTTGCCTGATACAACTAACATCTCCTCTAGGAGAAACCTTGTGTGTTAGTTTCAGGTTTCCATGGAAGAATGCTTGGTCAAAACACTATAAGAGTGTTGACCTCATTTAGTATTGTATTCCTTACCTTTAATCTTTGCTTTAGATACATTATAAGTGATAGCTCTAAAGGAGCTACTGTGATGATTGTTCGTGCTATTGATTTAAATTATTAGAGGGATATTATTCTTGCTTGTTGCTTTGTTGACCTTGCTCCAGGTCACATGTAATAACCCTGAGGAAGCTATAGTGAAGGTTGCAGAAGGCAACGTGCTAAAGAAGAGACCATAAATGAAGCAATCATCATTGGAGGAGAA
>SNQJ01S0027449.1:41211-57476 GCA_010110895.2 Picea sitchensis | reverse complement strand
CACACATGTCCTCATGGACAACAATCACTTTTTCCCTTGTGGTTTCTATCATTTTTTCACTTTTCCCATGGAATAATGTTTTTCTCTTATCATAGTTGGGTTCTCTCATCATTTATCTCAAGTAATTTTAAATAAAATAAAATAAAAATAATATTTACATAAATATTTTTTACCATCAATTGTCTGTAGTGATCAAAATGTTAATCAATTTTTTTCCAAATGTCATAATTCAATAACCACAACCCCATAAATCTACTAAAAGATAAATCATATTTAGGATCATGGGTTTCCTGAAAAAAATGGAAAGGGCACTAAGGTGAAAATAGCGTGGTCCCAAGGATTGGATGTGGGAATAATTCTAGGATTTATGAACCTCTCAATAGGAACCTTCATAATAGAGGCATCATAACTTTAGTAGAATCTTCAACTACAACTTAAACACTATGACATGTGCCTTTTAGAGCAAGATGATGAACTAAGTTGGTATAAGAATGCAACATAAGGGATAGTTATATTTAATCTAGGTTACATAACTAAAATTAGTGAGAATGTGGGAGATGAAAGATAGTGGTGGTGGAAGGTAACATGAAATTTATGATGTCCATTAAAATTCAATATCTTCCCTTGGTTTTCTTTGGCAAACAAAATTTTAATATGGGATAATGTACAAAAGAGAAGTTGGATTAGACCTAGTTGGTGTTATTTCTGCAAGAGTGATAGTGAATGAGTGGATCTCCCTTTTGTCCATTATTGATTTATAAACGTTGTTTGGGATGAAATGTTTCAAAGTTTCAATATACAAATAATGGGGATAAATTAACCTTGTTAGAATGTTTTGAATCTTGGTTTTTTGATATAAATGTCTATACTTTTAAGGCTCTTCCATGTTATGTTATTTGGGTAATTTAAGTATTAAGAAACACTATGATATTTGAAGGTTTCTAGGAAAAAACTGGAAGACTCACTCATCAAAATATACTTTGGTGAAGTAATGAAGCCCCTTAAACAAAGATTAGAGCAAGTTTTCTACAAAGCTTGGCCTCCTAAGGAAATTATAAGATAATAGGCCATGTTTCCCACATCAAAGTCAAATATGTCATATCACACTTTCATATAAGTTAAGTTAATATAGGATTATAGGATGAGAGTTAAAAATAATAATGACAAACCGAATGTCATAACATGCTCTGCAACTAGGGTTTAGGAACCCTCAACCGCAACGAACTGCGTCCAACTGATGGCTGCCCCGTAGGGGATCTTGAATCGTAGGGAGGGGGCGCCGACTGGCGTCTCCTATAGTCAAGTCATTGCCAACGAGAATGTCGCAGCGGGAACGAAGAGGACGACGTTTGAGATGCCTCCTGACATGCATGTGGTGCTTCTAGCAGAGGGGACCTGTAAGGATCGGGAAATTGATACCGATCCAACCAAGAAGGCAATCCCTGCAAAAGCCTCGGCCCCTTGGACACCGGGAAAATGTATTCCATAGGCACCTCAGGCCCCAAAATCTGTCGTAAGCTCACTGCGCATAGAGGAGAAGAAACAATACATGCGAGACAATGCCTTGGCAGGGAAGTTTTTAGGGCTCTGGCCCTCTGAGCGGGATTTGATCAAATGGATACAGTATTGGTGGAAGCCAAGGGGTCATTATGACCTACAACTAGGATCCAAAGGATTCTTCACTATCATCTTCCACAACTTGGAAGATCGCAATCACATCTTTGATGGAGGGCCATATTTCTACAAATCGGCTCACCTTTTCTTGAGATTCTAGACCAAAAAGTTTATCCCTAAAAAGGAAGAATTTTCCCATGCGTCGGTATGGATTAGGCT
Source organism: Picea sitchensis (assembly GCA_010110895.2). Classification (NCBI taxonomy): domain Eukaryota; kingdom Viridiplantae; phylum Streptophyta; class Pinopsida; order Pinales; family Pinaceae; genus Picea; species Picea sitchensis. The sequence continues at coordinate 55,643 of SNQJ01S0027449.1, read as the reverse complement.
ATATTCTCGCCCCCAGGAATTTTGGCTGGAAGAGGTCCTAGCAGGCATCGGCAACACCATTGGCATCTATGTTAAGTCTTTGGAAGCCACCAAGCAATGGAGATACACGTCATATGCGCGAATCTGTGTTTACCTGAACATAGCTTAGCCGCTCCTAAGATCCATCACGTTGGAGTACCATGACGAGGACTGGCCTCAAACCATTGACTATGAACACATTCCTTTTCGATGTAGGAAATGCCACAAACATGGTCATATCTTTAGAGAATTCCCTCTCAATACGACACACAAGGAAGGAAACCCAGATAACGGCAAAGACGAGGAGGGCTTCATACAACCAGCAGGAAGAAGGAGCCACAGGAGCAGAAAAAAAACAAATTAGGTAAGTAAAGATCCTTCTACCAGTAATAAGTTTTCTATTTTACAAGATCAACCCGGAAACCGCTTAACCCCTGCAAACCCGCATGCACCCTCCCTACACAATGAACCCCAGATCGAGGACCAAGGTATAGAACAATCCCCACAAAGTATGGCACCAACTCCCCCTTCCCTGGGCCTGGCTCGGGAACAGTCGGATTTGCAGGAGATAGAAGATGGGGATAAGGAAATGGAGTTAGAGGAGCAATATCTTGCTGGGGTGGATCTGGACCACCTTGAGCACGCCCACCGACACCAAAATCTCTACACCATACCTAGGGATCAACTGAGGAAGGTGCACAAATTATTCCTCAACTCGTCTGCAGGGTCTTTAGCTCGAGCTGGAAAAGCCCTGGGAATCCAAGGTAGTCAATCTAAAAACCCAAGTAAAGCTCTGAAAGATGAAAAGAAAAGGGGGAGGAAATATACAAACAAGCTCATACAAGAAATAGGAAACTTCATGGTGAACTTAGGGCAAATCCACCTGATCTCAGAAAATTTCCCTCCTCTCCCCACCCCCCCATCATCATGAAGATTATATCCTGGAATATCAAAGGCCTCAATGGTCGTAGCAAGAAAAAGATGCTACGAGAACTGATCTTAGTGGAAACACCGGACGTTGTATTGTTACAGGAAACGAAATGTACCTCAGAGGATATGGACAGGATACTCCCCTACTGCTGGAAACAAGGGGGACTAGCCTCTGTTGATGCCACAGGAATGGCTGGAGGATTGGCTATCCTCTGGAACACCAACGCTGTGCTGTTGGAAAACTTCTGCGCTACCAGATGGTCTATCACCGTAGAGTACAGGCTTATCGGCTCAAATCGGCCCAGGCATTTGACCTGTGTCTATGGCCTGGCTAACCCAAGGGATAAGCAGGCTTTTCTCAATAGCCTGTGTTACATCTCCAGCCTCACACAGCGAAATAGATGGATTATCGGTGGGGATTTTAATATCATCCGCACCCTAACGGAAAAAAAAGGAGGATCAAGGCGGTTGGATCGAGACTGCTGCAACTTCAACAGCCTAATAGAATAGTTTCACCTCATAGATTTGGAGGCTAGCAATGGCCTCTACACTTGGACAAACAGAAGGACAAGAGTACATCAAATTGCCTGCAAACTGCACCGCTTCCTCATTTCGGAATCACTCATGTTGGATGAGGTGGCAATGGAATCCACTATCCTGAACCTCTCTGGCTCAGATCACTGGCCCATTCAACTTTGGGTGGATGTCCCAGCCACTTCTAGAAAGAAACCCTTTCGGTTTGAACAATTCTAAATAGATCACCCTGATTTCCAAACAAATATTCAAGATTGGTGGAGACAGGTGGAGATCCCCTATGGTTCCAAAATGTACAGATTCTAGAAAAAGCTAAATAATCTAAAGGAAACACTTAAACTTTGGAATAAACATACCTTTGGAAGCATCTTCGACTCCCAAAAAGAGTTGTCGGAGAATATGGACAAGATTCAACAACTGATCGGGGAGCAAGGGCTAACAGATGAGCTAAAAGATCGGGAAATGAGAGTGAACCATCAGATGGGAGAGAGGAAGAAACAGGAAGAGATCTTATGGAAACAGAAGTCGTGTGTTCTATGGCTCAAGGAAGGGGAATGAAACACCAAGTTCTTTCATCGAACTGCTATCCAGAGAAGGCATTCTAACAAGATCACGCATCTCATCTCGGATGAAGGGGAAACCATCCACTCCCATGCTGATATGGAAAAAACTTTAATTGAGTACTTTCAAGATATCCTTACATAACCCATCCAAGATAGACATGAGGCTATTCATAAAATCACGAGGCATGTTCCCTCCCTCATAACCTAGGAGAAAAATGTGGCCCTTTTCTGACCCTTCACAATTGAAGAAGTAGATCAGGCGCTTCAGGACACCCCCAAGTGTAAGGCTCCTCGACCGGATGGCTTCACAAGCGACCTTTTCCACTATTGCTGGCTGATGATTAGGACAGAGGTATGGGAGATCTTGGAAGATTCGAGGGCCACTGGGAAGGTCCTCCAAGCTCTTAATGCAACTTTTCTCACCTTATTCCCCAAAGAAGGACAAGCACATCAGCCCAAGTAGTATAGACCCATAGATATCTGTAATGTCATCTATAAAATCCTTACAAAAGTAATACCTCGAAGGCTCAAACCAATCTTACCAGCAATCATATCTCTAGAGAAATCTGGCTATGTCGAGGGTAGACAAATCATGGACAGCGTCATCTTAGTGCATGAAGTAATCCACTCCTTGCAGAGAACCAAGACCCTAGGTATGCTTCTCAAATTAGATCTCTCTAAGGATTTTGATAAGATCAGCTGGGAGTATATGCGTGCCATGCTTCTAGCATTTGGATTTGATCAAAACTGGGTCACTTGGATCCCTAATCTTACCTCCTCAGCTTTCTTCTCTCTCCTCATCAATGGTGTCCCCTCGAAACCATTCTCCCCCTCAAGAGGGATTAGACATGGAGACCCCCTGTCCCCTTTTCTTTTCATTATCATGGCCGAAGGACTCAGCCGCTCCATTCATGCAGCTCTAGAAAACAACCTTCTGATAGGTTTACCCCTACACGGTATCTCTCCCTCTATCTCGCATAGCCAGTTTGTAGACGACACCCACTTAATGGGAAGCCCCACTATCCAAGAAGACAACTCCCTCCAGGTGATCCTCCAAACCTTCTCAGAGGCCTCAGGACTGGACTGCAACAAGGATAAGTCCCAAATCTTCTTTTTTAATACGCCCCCTCAGGTCCAGCGCCACATCTCCGCCATCCTTGGTTTCAACAGAAGCTCCCTTCCATCCAAATACCTTGGCATTCCCCTGATTGACAACGCTCTTTGAAATTCCTCCTGGGAACACCTTTTGTCTTCTTTTTCTAAAAAACTTTCCTCCTGGACCTTTAGAGCCTTAAATCTCCCCAGTCGTCTCATTCTTCTCAAAGTCGTCCTTCAAGCCCTTCCGATCTACGTCTTTTCTACGCTGGCGGCCCCAAAGTTCGTTCTTACAACCATCAAAAGAATGCAAAGGAACTTCCTATGGCAAGGACAAACCAAAGAAAAGAATATAGTGCTTATCAGTTGGGATAAGCTCTGTAAGCCCAAAGAGCAAGGAGGGTTGGGATTAAGAGATCCAGTTATAATGAACAAGGTTCTCAGTGCCAAAATTTGGTGGCACTGACTGAAAAACCCCAAAGAACTCTGGGCTAGACTTTAAAGAAAGAAGTACGCACCAAACATGGCAGAGAAGAGCCTCATATGTTGGGACGGGGATAACCTGGGATCCTTGATATGGACAGCAACAAAGCAGAATAGACAGATGGTCACTCAGCATGATTTCTGGGAATTAGGTAATGGGAAAACGACTCTCTTCTAGAAGGATTCCTGGCACCAATGGCCCACGCAGGGAGCTGAGGATTGGGCACGTGACATCTGCATGCAAGCGACATGGGCAGGCCTGACAAAGGTAGCGGACTACTGACAGAACAATCTCACGGAGGACACCTGGCACTGCTGGCATGTGGAGAGGGAACGCATGGACCTGGAGCTGCATGTCGATCTGGCACATTTGCAAGAAGAGCTAGCCAAACGCAAAATTCCTACAATTCAAGGAGAAGATATTCTCCGATGGGGATATGGGCCACAAGGCTCCTTTAGAACGCAGGAAGCCTACCAAATTAAAACACAATCAGACCCCCTCCCAGCTTCGAAAGTTTGGCAAAAAATTTGGAATCTCAAGCATTGGTCGAAAATCACTCTTTTCCTTTGGTTGGTCTCTCATTCAAGCATCCTAACCTGGGACAACCTCTTGAAATGAGGGTTTGTAGGACCTTCTATCTGTATACTTTGTGGAGAGGCAGAAGAAACTATGAATCATCTCCTCAACACCTGGCCTTATACAGCTCAAATTTGGGACCAAGCGACACTCATTATGCGCACCTCGGACCGCCTCAAGGATAGCATCCTCGAAACAATTGTGAACTGGAGGGATCTGGATTTCCATTCTCCCTTCCTTAATCGCATATGGAAACTTCTACCAGGCTTTATCCTATGGCAAACTTGGAGAGAAAGGAACAAAAGACTTTTCAGGAACCTCTCTCTCGCTTGGTAGCAATGCTGGCGCAACATCTTGGAAAGTCTCCACCTACGGAATTGGTCAAGCGCAGACTTATCTTTCCCCTCCTCTGAACTCCCCATCCTCTAGCTTTGGACACCTCTCCCCCNCTTCCTCTGCCCCTCCAAGCAGTCCCTCCCTTTGGTCCCCTCCCCTAGAGGATTTCGTCAAGCTCAACTTTGACGGAGCTTCTAAGGGAAATCCCGGAGCTGCTAGCTATGGAGTGGTCTTCCGTAACCATTTTGGGCACATCCTCATCATAGGAGTAGGCCCCCTTGGGCATTCTACAAACAATGCAGTAGAACTCTGGGGTCTGATAAAAGGACTGTAACTGGCCATCAAATATAATTTCACCAAGCTACTCGTCGAGGGGGACTCTCAAGTCATCATCAGCTTGCTGCGTAGACTACTAAATGGGGTGAAGCCGGACAACATTTCGCCCAGACAGAGACTGTCTCACGACCTCCAGATCATTGCGGGTCTAATGCATCCTACTCGGGTTATCATTCCCACACACATGAGGAGGAAGGGAAATCAGGTTGTAGACGACTTGGCCAATTTGGGTACCACTTGGAGGGGACCAGACTTCTAGTGCAACTCAGGCCAATATCAGGATCACCCTATCCTCTAGCAGTGTATCCGCAAAGCCAGAATGGTGGATGTCCCCCTAGATGGGGTGTTAGTGCGCTGTACGTGGCGAGTTGCGGGAGCTGGCAGCAGCCACCAGGGCACGAAGCCACGTGAAGGGCTCGTGCCGCAGCCCGCCACCCTCCTCGATGATTAATTGGAATTCACTATGATGTGAAGGGGCATTAATGCAGGCCTCCCTCCCGTTCGGCATTTTGGTATGGTGTGGCTCGCAATGCTAGTCATTCGCCTCCGTTGGATTCCTGCAGAGCTCGCTCTGCCACTGCTATGGTGTGACCCTGCTCGAACATTCTGGTTCGAGCTTGTCCCTGCTTACTCCCTGGCCTTTCGTCCCCACTAGGAGCTCTGGACTGCCTCAGCCTAACGCACTAGCCAACCCATGACTCGTCCAAGGGGAAGAACGAGAAGGGGCTCCCCTTGGAAGCCTCGTCGACCCTCAGTCTTCCCTTTCGACTTGCCCTCCATTTGCTCCTCCCCCCATCTCTAGTCTGAGAACTTCTCTGCCTCCTCTAATGGCCCGATGAACTCGCAGTTCATTTGCATGGAAATGGTGCCTAGGTCGGCAAGCTCACCCCTGCGACACCTTCTCAACCCTCTAATGAATCCCACTGTCTCCACGTTTGGCCTCGACCCCCTGGGAAATATGGGCTGCGATGCTCATCCTCACCATGATTCTAGGGGGGTTGGGCATCTTTCCCATGACTCCTTCAATGCTGCACAGATTCGAGATAGTCTGGCTTCCCTTTACGATCTGGTTTTTGGTATCGGCCAGGGGGTGGAGGACCTCCACTACCGCCTTCAATATACAGACGCCAAAGTGGAGCTCTTCCTTCAGACTCTCTCTTCTATGCAAGACGCTCTCTCCTCGAGCCCGACCGAAGCTGTTCCAATGGAGGAGCCAGGTGCAGAAACAGGTGCAGGACAGGACGTAGCGCAAGGGAGCAAAGTCGACGACACTGTGGGCGACGTGAAAGATGGAAAGCTCTAGGAAGATCAACCTACGTACGTGGAGGAGGATCCATGGCCAACGGATCTCCAGGCCAAGCGGCCAGACTACTCTCCAGGTGTCTAGTTCTATCATCTTGTCAGTCCTCCAGTCTTAGATGGTGAACAGTTTATCTGTTAACTTTTTTTCTTTATCATATGAGGAAGTCTTAGATGGTGAAGTCTGAGATGTGAACTTTTTTATGTCTTAGATGGTGATCAGTAGTTCTGTTAAATTATGGGGATTCATGGGCTAGCTGGACTGGTTTCCCCTCTGTTGGGGAAGTCCAGTAACCAAGGCATGAACATCTTTGTATTTTGCTACTTAGCTTTGGAAGGCACTTAATATATATACTTCTTATTTACAAAAAAAATAATAATAATAATGACAAGTATAGATTATTATGCCTAATCAACAAATGATAATAAATACAACACAATAAATAATTGTTATTAATATAATAAGAAAGTAGCATAAATAGTTTATTAATATATGATAATTATATATAATAATAGTTTATAATATAGTCATAATCTAATGATATTGAATATATAATATTCTAGATATTGAATATATAATATTCTAGTATGAGTTAATAATTCTATTACAATAATACTATGAATGAAAGTGAATGTGGAAACACTAGAATAAATATATAATATGATCTAATAATATATTATATATAATATATTAGAACAAAATGACTATTTTTTGTTGTGTAAATTGCATTTATCATAAATGGATTCAACATGCTAAAAAAACCCTAAGGCACTCGGATTATACAAACCTAGAAACTCAAATATGCAGATCCAACCATTCCTCAGAGAAAAGAATAACCAAAATGTAGAATGTTTAGACTAAGCTTATATAATATAGTCATAATATAATATGAATTATTAGCTACAATAAAATCGTACTATAAATGTGTACATATGAAAATGTCAAATATTCATTAATACTTATTAAATTATAATCTAAATGTGAATGTGGAAAATGTGTTAGAGGACATTTTTAATAATAATTAACGATGAAAAAGTCAACACATAATACAAATTAATACTATGAATTAACCATTCTATAAAAACTATATAATACTAAATTAATAACTTTATTGAAAATTTATAAATACTAATTAAATATTATATAMTAATTATATAATATTACAAGTTAATAASTATACAATATGTTTTATTATATAATAATATTATAATATCAATACATTATTAATATATAGGACAAATGTAATACTAAATTAATAACTCTATTGAAAATTTATAAATACAAATTAAATATTATATAATATTACAAGTTAATAACTATACAATATGTTTTATTATATAATAATATTATAATATCAATAATCTATTAATATATAGGACAAATGTAGTGTGAGGGGATTGTGGAATATAAAATATTCCACAATCATTGTTGACTTTTATATGTTCAATTCAATGATTATCATTGAATCAAATATTTTAAATTTCATTAATTATTAAACTTACAACTCAACAATCATGATTTTTCTTATAAGCCCAATTTTTGAGCAAATTTTTAATGATGCATGTCCAAGGATCCATGATGCCTTAATATAGATCATTCTATATCATATGAATTTTTTGCTCGAAAATGTCACTCCATGTTAGTGTAGAGGGAGAATCATTCTCTTTCTGAAAAGCTCACATGAGTTTCCTTTGAAGTATGGGTTTGGGATTAAAACCAAAAATAGAACAATACTTTATGCACTATGGATCTTTCTCAAATATCCATTGGAACAATAGCTAATCCAAATTGTAGTTTATTCTAAACTCATACTATATTGGTAAAGAGTATTTGGATGAAATTTATTGTAACGACCCTAATTAAATAAATATTTAAAGATTATAAAGTAAAACCAAGTAAAGAAAATAATTGTGGTTAACTAAATAATACTTTAATTACAAGATCACATTTATTGACCTGGGAAATAAATCTTAAAAGATCAATGAAAAATGTTTTAAAATGGTTGCGTATGCAGAGAGGGAGCCTAGGAACCCCGAGAAGATAAAACATTTAAGGAGGGTGGTTGGAGGAGTCACTGCATGAGTCGGCGAAGGAGGGATAAGGGAAAGGGGAAGGTTGGAGGGAGGATCATGGGACAGAGGAGAGATTTTATGAGGACTTTTGGACTTGCTGTGAGCACAGAGTTTTGGGAACTGTGGCTTTTGATCAGGGGAGGCACTGAGTTGCTGGAGGTTTTGGGCACGGAGGGCCAGGATATCCGTAGATATCCTAGAGCTAGGTAGTTTTCCTAGTTAGCATGGAGGACAGTAGTTTTGGGCAGTTATTTTCCTGTTTGTGGCAGGATTGATCTGAGGAGCAGGTAGGAGGAAGGCAGCGGTAAGGCACAGAGACAACAGAAATTAGCATCAGAACCAGGTACTTTGTTAAGTTATGTATTTATTTCTTTCTGTCATGAATTCAGTATTTATTGATAAATCTAAGTTACTGAAGTTGTTGTTATGAGAATCACTATTATGCTAAGAAGTTATTGTTTTAGTTTACAAAATGAAATGTTTATGAATCTTAATGATGTTTAGAAGTATATGGTTGTTACATATGGTATCAGAGCGTCTTAGTTCAAAATCTGGGACTAAGGGCCAAAACCCCGAGTGTTAACTCCAACCACACTTAAACTACAAACAAAACACATTCAGTTTGACCCAATATGACTGATACAGTACCCGAAAATATACTTAGGTAGTATCCCTTCATTATCCAAGAAAATGATCTCATAGATGTATCACAAGCAACTGCTTTAGGAAATATCCTGTAACTGGATTATGTCTGGTTGCTATAGTTTTAGTCTGAATATTCAATGGAATTCCCTTTAAATTAAGTGGCAGTAAACCAGATAGTTTGAAGGATCACTTCCCACGAAATGGCTACCATTAAAGCATCCCAATAAAGCTATTAAGCATGAAATGAGAACATATAACTTAATTTTATTTGAGCAATGCTTGTCAATGAAATTTCAGGTAGAATAGACACCTGAAATCGATAAAAATGTTGAGGGAAACCTTTGTCTAAGGCTTGAAGTTGGTAAGAATTAATAACTACGTGAAATATACCAAATAAAATGAAAAAGGACATTTGGAGGACCTTGAAAAGGCCTACTTCATTCCGAACTTACCTAAATGAGGAACTGCCAATGCGCAGTCGGACAAAGGAAATTTAGAAGACTTGTATCATGGGGGAACAGTGTAAACCAATTTCTTGTACTAGCCTCAGTGAAATTTTAAAATAATGAAGAATCTCAGGAACTATAGACCCATACAAATTTTAACCTTGTCAAGAAAGCAATTTTAACACTACGTAATGCTTTATGAAACAAATCAATTATCTCGAAGGAGAGCTATCTGTTACGCGTGAGGACGGATCTGAGCCATCAGATCTCGGGTGAAATCTCGTCAACCGTTAGATCTCAAAAATTTGCACAGGGTTTACGTCTTAGCACGCAGAGGAGGAGTCCCGGAAGAGTCATCGGGATATCAGAGTCATCAGGGTTTTGTAAGGCCAAAGAATCGAGACCTTGAGGTTATTGAATTCCCGAGAACGGATCCTAGCCGTTGATCTCGGCAGGACACGCGTCAGCGTTCCGGGGAGGATTTGAGATTTTACCCATCGGAGATTTCAGGAGTGTGGAACTCGTGCGTGTTGAAATCGCGATCCGTAATTTCTCGATAGAATCAGAGCCATCCAAATAGTGGGGAAACGTGTCAGGAGACCCCATAGAGTCGGAGATAGGGGAATTGAAAGCCACGTGCACATGACAATGGGAATCGCAATATCCCGAAACACAATTTCCTGATGGGCACAAGGAAAGAGCGGGGACCACCAGGGTTAGAGTGGTGGACAGGTGTCGCGCCACACCGAAATCGCAGATCAGGCTTCGGGATAACACAAGTCCCGAAACTCATAGGTTTCAGATTCGCGAACTCGTGAACTCCAATACACTGAGAAAGGACAGGTGTCAAAGGTCAACTCTCGTGGGGGTGAACGCCAAGTACCATCGGGGATCGAGAGTCGGGGATCTATGAAGAATGAGGATAACAACAGCGCAAGTGCCGGTTTCCCGACGGGAAAATTCCCGATAAAAGCTAGGAGCACCGACAAGATCTAAGCCATTCATTCCGAGAACGCGTGGAAATCATCTAGCACCATCGGTGAAAGCTCCACAAGAGGGCTTCATCGGGCATCGGGATATCGGGAGTCCCGAAACATAGCAAAAAGGATTGTGAAATCGCGAAACGTGATTTCCCGATAAGCCAAAAGACAATGGGGCCCATGGAAGAGTCAATGGTGGGCAGGTGGCATCGGGTATCGAGATATCGCAAGTTTCGTGGACACGGTTTCCATGCACTACAAAATCGCGAACCCCGAAAGCCGACGCATTTAACTTAACTCTTAACCCCTGATTAAAAGAATTAATTAATGACGGTTTAATTGAGACCTAAATATATCACAAAATCGGAGATCGGGGTTTCGGGATTCAATATGCGCCAAATATTTATTATGGGAAACCTTGAATCCCGACAGGAATTAGGACTATGGTCACATAGGTGCAGGTCACATGTACCTCGGTGTAGCCGAAAGGGCTAACACGCAAGGAAGAGGCGCATCGGGTATCGGGATATCGGGAATTCCGTAGGCACGGGATTCATGCAAATCGATAGCGCGATATCTGAAATCCCCATAAGGAATAAGGCTACAGTCACAAGGCAAGGTTGTGTGGATCACGAGCATAGCTTAGGGGCGAAAATGTTAGGAACATATCGGAGATTGGGAATCTGTGGAGGCAGAAGCTCTCGGCAGCGGGCATAAGGAAACCCCGAAACCCGAAATTTAAGTGGGGAATTTTACAGTTAGGAGCCAACGGCCGTGAGAAAAACAGAAGACAAGGTATATGCATCTAACTACATGCATATGCACAGACGAATAAAATTATAAATATAAATGAATTAAATTAAAAGAAGAATACCAAAATTCGTACAAAACGGAAATTACAAGCAAATCATCTTGTTCAAAAGAGGAAATTACCATTCATTACCACCACGTAAGGAAGGCTTATGCAGATTCTTGACTCAATTAACTCAGCGTTCTTCATGAAGGTACTGAAACTGTGCACAACATGCGGACTGAATCATACCTCTTATTATAGCTGAGGGTGAGCTCCGCAAAATGTACAGACAAGGGATTGGTTCCCAAAATTTCAAGGAGACTGGACTCTAGGTCCTGGATCTTATCAGGGGCCATACCAATATACTCTGTTTCTGCAAAACGAGCTGGTAAAGTGCTCAGAACAATGGTGTGGATGTGAGCCATGGAAATGGAGATTCTGGAGACCTCTGAGCAGAGTAGAGGCAGACCTGTGGTGGACGAAAACTGATGTGATGAAAGTCCCAGTGGATGAGAAAGTGGGACAGAGGAAGAACACGTAGAGAGTTAAAAGGTTGACAGGTGTAGAAATTGGGGGTTAGATACGAGGGAGCTTATGAAAGCCAGACGAGCACGTGCAACCCATGCGTGCCCGAACCCTTGGGTATATGTTCAATTATTATACATGTATAATATAAAGTGTTAAAAATAATTCAAAGTAAATTAAATAATTTAGTATAAATAAATTATATATACATAAGATTAAGTTAGTATAAAATTAAAGTAAAAATAATTAGAGTTAAATTAGTGTAATAATAATTTTAAAATTAATTATTTTATTTAGTGTAAGGTTAATATACCGTAAAATTCGATGTTAACCAAGCTTATATGCTTCATCCTAACCCAAACCTAGCCAATTCCCCTAATGGAGTAATGTCTGTTTATAGACAAGTAAAGAAAACTTACGCCCAACCCTGTTTCTAAGTTTAAGTAGCACCAATTTTAAACATCCTAGAACTCACCCTGATAACTTTGGGGTGATGCAGGCTAAGTCATACAATATGGTCAGGACTCAAAGGGGTCGAGGCAGGGGAGCGTCATCATGGGAACCACCGATGCCACCCACACCATCAACACCATCAACACCACCGACACCACCAGCACCGCCACCACCATCGCCCAAACTAGCCCTCATACTGCGCTCGTTGGAAGCCATTAACGAGACTTTAAAGGGGCGCCAACTAGCAGGGACTAAAGTGGAACTCCCACCATCTGGGATGGGTAATCCAGAAGCATCAAGGAACTCAAGGGGAGAATTTCCACCTGAAGACATCACACAAGAATTGCAGAAGATCAAACTTCCGGAGTTTGTCAGAGGTTGTGCCAGTGAACGCGCGAAAGCATGGTTGGAAGGCATGACAAGATGTTTTTCCTTAAGAGACTATGCGTCCAACTCGAAGGCAAAGATCACAATTTTCCATTTAAGAGATAGCGCCTTGAACTAGTGGGGCAACTTGGAAAGACAACTATACCTTACCCCAAACACAGTATCTTGGGAACTTTTCGAGGAGAGGTTCCAAAGGAAATATCTACCAGCATACTACGAGGAGCAACAGGTAAGGGCATTCCATGCCCTAGTACAAGGAAACATAACTGTGGAAGAGTATGAGATCAGGTTTATGGAACTGGTCAAATATGTTTCGTATATGGACAATGACCAGCGACAGGCAGAGCGCCTCATTTATGGATTGAACCCGAAGATAAGAGCTATGGTGCGGATGTGGAAATCGTCTTCAGTAGTGGAGGCAGTAGAAAGTGCGCGTTATTGTAACATCCCGCTCTGGCACACTCAGAAAACTTATTCTTTGAGGACACTTGCTCGCAAGTGATCTGGACTTTTATGATGTTAAACTATTTATCCTCGATTACGATGCATTATGATAGATGACATGATGTTTTTACTACTTTGATGTAGAGAGGTGCCGCTGACTCAGTTTCATTGAGTGTGTAGGGTTTCAGACCTTGAGGATGCAGAGGCATCGGTGGAACTCCCTTGGACTCCGGATTGAGTCAGGGAGTGTGTTATTTGGGTTGATTTATTTACTGTGATATTTTTGGATCTGATGATATGATGTTGACATGTTTTGACATGATTTTTGATGATGCAGGCTGACGATAGCTTGCCGACCAGACTCACATATGGAGTAAAGGGGCCACACACGATTTCCAGAGAGGTTGAGGGAGAGGGGTGGACAATAGCCCTACCACCGCCTATTAGCACTCTCGTCGTGGCTCGAACTGTAGGTTAACGATTACCTAGTTCGAGAGGATCCACGATGCCATGAGGGCAGACTATGTCAGTCGTTCATGATGATTCTAAGGGGTGCGCAATAAGGCAGGGGCCTTATTCCTTAGAACCCTTAGTCCCCCACGATTTCACCTGGTGGAGTGTTGACTCCAGGGGTTATAGATGTCTACCAATCAGTCCAGTTGGCGAGTGGCACCCTTGGAGCACGTGGCGCATCCTGGAGAGTACGTCGCACAAAAGAAACACAAGAAGCGAGTGGCACCTTTGGAGCATGTGGTGCATCCTGAAGGGCACGTCACGCAAAGGAAACGAACGGGGCGAGTGGCACCCTTGGAGCACTTGGTGCGTCCTGAAGGGCACGTCGCATTGATGTGGATGAAGGAATCAACCTAAATATCCCTAAGACATTAACACCTTAATAAATGATTAAACAATTCCCCTAACCAAGTGTCACCAGTTTAGAATTTGAGTCCTAAGTCAAAAACTTTTCTAGGGTAAAAATTTTAGTCTAGCCCCCCCAAAAAAAAAAAAAACCTAATTCAAGACTATACATTAAATATTCATTACCCTTATGATTTGCAACCTCCACCTAATACAAGGAGTTTCCTTCCTTAATTAAATACATAAAGAAATTCCTTCTTTATTTGAATTCATAAAGTAATTCCTTCCTTAATTGCATACATAAGGCCATTCCTCATTCCTAGTAATAAGCTAGATAATTTATCTTTATTAGTGAAGGTACTACTTTGCCCTAACATAATAATCAAAAATTAACCATCTTTTAATAACAATGCCATTATATTCTAGCTCACAATAGCTTTGCCATTCAAATGACATTAAAATTTCATTTCCTACTAGCTAACACTAACAATACATGTGCTAATAATAAAATTAAACAAGCAAAGAAAAAAACCACTTAAGCTATGATTTGAGTCTTCATAAAGGTGTAGGGTAAAATAAAGAGACTAAGAAATTAAATTCAATACGTGGTTGTAAATTTGAAAAGAAGGATTTAATTAGTTAACACGTGGGAGTATA
>SNQJ01S0027449.1:10406-26700 GCA_010110895.2 Picea sitchensis | reverse complement strand
TTGTTATATCTTGTCATGTGTAAATATGATGGTTTATTGATATATTCAAATATGATGTTATTTATCAATGTGATGTTATTTTTATATTGAATTATGTAAGGGTAATCTATGTCATTATAAGATAAGGTGCAAATTTTTTAGTGTTAGGTATTTTGTGAAAAATAATGGCATTGTGGACTTATCTTAATACGATTGAAACTTTGGTTACGGATGGTTATAAAAATAAGGTCCTAGAAACAAGTACCTTCAATTACTAAGATTGTAATGGCAGAATCTGCAATTACTTAAATTTACATTCCTAAACAGTTGGGTTGGGTATCTCATCTACTCATGGAATTCAAGGGAGTATTGGGCCAGTATTACATGCCTTGAGTCATGGGAACTCCCTTGTCTCAACATTGTTTGGTCATTGTCGAAGTCCTTCAGACATGCGCGTCCGTAGAGTTAGGGGTTGTCTTGAGTTGTTGTTGTACCTGGACAAGATCGTTCTTTTGCCTGGTTTGCTTGTGTCAGGCGGAATATAGCCACCCCCTGGTAACCTTAGGAGACATGTCTATGTGGGTGATTTTTCTGTGTAAATAATCCAGTGCCGTATCAAGGGTCTCGGGCCCTTTAAAGACAGGGTTTCCACTCTTGCGACACACCTAACAGAAATAGTAAACTCTACTGTTGGATTCTTCCATATGTGACTGTACTGTACTTAAGACCTGGTGTCGTTTTCTGCTTACAGCTGCTAGATGTACGCCTTATGTCTAGAGGCAATCATTGTTCATTGTCACTATGTTATGTCAGGGTCGTCTTGTTGTGTTCGTCTTGCTTGCTTTTCGTTCTAGGTCAGGTTACTAGTTTCTTCTTGAGCAATTGGCCATGAGCCTGTCTAATCTTCTTTCAGGAAGACATAAGACTAAATGCCCTGCTTTCCTGTGCAAAAATAGTAACCCTAACAGCATGGATTCTTCCCTCTGTGTTCTACTGTGCACCCCCAGTATGTCTTAATGTTTGTGTTGTGCGCCTCATGCCTATGGTCGCATATTGTTGCAGTTACTCGTTGTGTGCCTTCAGTCTTCTTGTGCTGAACCTCGTGGTTGCGTCTGGTTGGATGTCGAGTGGCAACGTAGAGTCAAGTGTGTTTGTTACTCCTACACGCGCCCACACACCTTAAACCAAAAAAAAAAAAAATTGCACCTGTTCTCAGAGTTGTTGTCGTAACGAGGAGGTCATTACAGGAAGGGTGAGAATGTGGTGGGGATTGAGGAGACTGATAAATGGCTTGCAACTTTTGTGAACAACGAGTTCTGGGAGTGTGGGGTTGAATTGTAAATCACAGAAGTGTTGGGTGAAAAATGTATATCATGGAAGTGTTGTGTGCAAGATGTATATCACGGAACAAGGGGCATAAGAATTCGATAGAACTAAGTCAAGACAATAGTCAATCAGGATTATGATGTGATGATGTACATGGATATGAGCTAACCGTGGAACCCGCAACCGATCGAGGAGCTTGAGAAAGTCAGGTTCAGTTTTAAAGAGATTTTGTTTATATTTATTTAAAATGTATTCATATAAATGTATCTTAATAGATTATTTGTGGTACAAATGTAAACCATGTTAGAATTTGTGGAGGAGTTGTAGACCACTGAAGTTTTGGGTGCAAGTGCGTAAGAATTCGATAGTGCTAAATTGGGACCCAACGGTGAGATAATTGGCTAGGTGTTGAAAGGGATGATGTTTGGTCGGGCTGATGATGTGATGATATAGATAGAGATGAGCTAACCTAGGAAACCGCGACCAATCGAGGAGCACGAGAAAGTCAGGTTCAAGTTTAAAAAAATTATTTTTATATTTATTTAAAATGTATTCATATTAATATATCTTAATAGATTATTTGTGGTCCAAATGTAAACCATGTTAGAATTTGTGGGGGAATTGTAGAATACTGAAGTTTTGGGTGCAAGATGTATATGGCAGAGCTGTAGATGGGGAAAGTTTTGGGTGCAAGATTTATAATAGAGCCAACCTGGGGGTCTGTCAGACTCCCATAAATCGTTGTTCAATGCATTTTTTTCTTATTAATGCCAATAAGCCAACCTATGCATTCAGTTGTCGCTAGTAAAATCATAATGAATGTGCATTGAGGAGTGTGGGAATTTGTCGGGGATTGAAGAGAGCAATAAATGTTTTGAAAGTTTTGTGAATTGAGGTATAATGAAGCTTCTGAGTTCCAGTAGTTCGGGTTCAAATTGTAAATGACGGAAGTGATGGGTGAAAAATGTGTATCATGGAATTACTGGGTGAAAAATGTATATCACGAAAGTGTTGGATGCAAGATGTATATCACGGAACATGGGGCATAAGAATTCGATAGCGTTAAGTTGGGACTCTGTGTTGAGATAATTGGCTAAGTTTTGAAAGGGATGGTGGTCGGTTGGGCTCATGATGTTGAGATATCGATCATGATGAGGATCTTCCAGTCCTCTAACCGGTCAACCCGCGACCAATCCAGGAACTCGAGAAAGTCACGTTCATGTTTAAATGGATTTTGTTTATATTTATTTAAAATGTATTGATATTAATGTATCTTAATAGATTATTTTTGGTCCAAATGTAAATCATGTTCAAATTTGAAGGGTTTTTTGAGCTCACAATTTTTTCTCAAACCCATAAGCAATATAAATGAAATATGGAAGCATATTCTGAAATATAGGAAGCTCCAATATATGCACAATATAAAACAGAAACATCTAAAGGGAAATGAGTTAATTTTAAGAAGAAATACAAAATTCAAATAACAACACCAAACATTGAACATCACCATAGAGCAACCTCAAATATTTATATTCATATAAACTCGTTCATAAAATAATTTTAAGAATATTTTTCAAAATAGTTGTCTTTGAAGTTGTAAAAAAATATATAGTTCTGTACATATTATGTGAAATAAAAATGAAGTTGTCAGAATGACTAGGATTGGGACTTTCACAAACTACAAAGAAAAGACGTACAAGAATGAAGTTTGTAGAAAGAAGAATGTCGACGATGGAAAACATCAAGACCTGGAAAGAAGAAAGATAAAAATGTGACTCCTCGGTTAACTATTTGTTAGAGTATCTGGATGAAGATAGAAGAGTGTGATGGTATCCCATGCCTTGTCATTTTCTCACTAATGTCATTTTATTTCTTTCCTCGACATTGATCTTCATTGGTAATCTGGTCGACAACCTTTTTGGACCATTCTTCAATGTAGCTCCTCATGGGCGCCACATTGATTTCATGCTGGATTTTTATATTGAATAATTTAATTTCCAAGTCCCTTAGATCAATAGAGAGGTTGTGCAATTCTTCTTGAATATCTTGGTTTTTAATCGAATAACCGAGTAGCCAATTTTTGACGTCATCTTCACCATATTCAAGAATGCCATAGAAATTTTCAAATGACATTATTTTATAGATATGAACTTGATAATCAAATTCTTGCTTTGTTAAAAAAAATGAGTTGAATATCAATTTCATGTCTTGGACATCATTGGTGTTGCCAGCTAGATCTATCTCAATTACCTTCTTGAATATTTTGTCTCTTCTAAGTATGGCCTGGCTACATGCTTGAACGATACCATTCAGGTTTTTTACTTTTTCTTTGTAGCATGCGTTTAGTTGGTCTATTCGATCCAGAGAAGGGAGATCTTGCTATCTTCTTTTGAATTATGTCATACTAGTAACTTTAACACCAAATGGTAGAACTGCATCGAGGTAAAAAGCTTATTGTTTCTTGGGATCTACTTGCAGATACTAATGAAAAGCATTGATATAGGAACATCGGTCCACCTCGGTGAAATCACCAACACGCAATGGAGAAAGGTAGAGGCACTGAACTTCCCATTTTAATTTGAAATAATCCTATATGGATTATTTTGTTGTAAGGATGATAAATGCCAGGCGACACCTTTGTACATGTAGTGGTTAGGGTTTCCTTAAATGGTTTCTTGTAGCAAGTCCAAATCATAGTCAGGTCTAGAAGTCCATTAGTGTAATGAGGCGTAGAAGTATGGTGTCGTATATGAGATAGTGATAGCACTAAGACGATGGTGAAGATAAGCTCGTGGAGCCCTCGCTTTGTAATTAAGGAGACTTGAGAGAGATATATAGATACACAGTCTAGTTTTTGTAATCATTTGTATATATACACAGATATAATAGAAAATAAATTTTTCCTGCATATTGTTGTTCATGTATTATGTATTTCATGAATGAATGTTGTAGATGTATGATTAATTTCATTTACAGTAGGAAGATGGATTTCTCTATCTTTGATTGAGTTTTGTAATATCATTCTTGGTTCTTTAGCTTTTGCAAGGAGCGCACAATGGAACGTTGGAATTTCTGTAGCCAGCACAAGGAGTGAGTATTTGAATCTCTCTGTCGAGTTTAGAGAAGAGTGTGCCAGGTGGGAACATCCAGATAGATTTCAAAATCAAGAAGAGCCTCAGAGTTACTGAACACTCTAGAGGAAATATTATGCAGAGGAAGCACATAACCGAACTATTGAAGATTCTGCAGAAGCTCTCCCAGGTGGGAATTAGGCGACTGCAAGGAGTCCACCACTCGAGAACTCGCGAGTATAGGAATGTGACTAAGAATAGAAGAGCGAAAAGAAAGGGAGCGAAGAAATTTATGATTCGCGTAAGAACACTTTGTCTGATAATTATCAAGCGATAGAAACACATGAGAGTTTGATAGGGCCTAGCTGGGAACCGACGGGAACAAAATTGCCTAAGTATGGAAACAGGCATCGGTCGATCGGACTCGTGATATAAATATATAGATGGATATAGAATTTGTGAGTCCGCAACACCTAAAACACGCACAAGTATAGAAGAGGAAAAAAAAAGGGAGTAAACAAGTTTATGAATCACACAACAACACTTGGGATTTATTATGGAAAGGTGGGGCAGTCAGATGGATTTATCGTAGGTAGATTAAGGCTTGTGAGTTCCAGGAGTCGAGGCTCAAATTGTAAATAACCAAATTTTTGGGTGCAATATGTATACCGGAACATGGGGCATGGGAGTTCGATAGTGCGGAAGTGGGAACCCACGGCCATAAAATTGGCTATGAATGGAAACGAACAACGTTCGGTCTAACACGTGATGTGAATATATAGACGTATATAGAATGAAAAATAGATAATACAGGGAAATAAGAAAAGGGAAGCATGAGTAAGTATAGAATAGGAAAAATAAAGGGAGAAAACAAATGTATGCATCACACAACAACACTTAGTATTATACTTATCGAGCTATAGAAACAAATCAACTATGGGAGAAATTTTTTAGCCATGGAATATAGTTGGACCTCAACAAACCCTGGTTCAAGATAAAAGGGATGTTATTTATATCTATCTCAACAAGAAATAGACAAATATATGACTTGGCACATTTATATGCAAGCATTCAGATGGATTAATCGTAGGTAGAGAGAGGCTTGGGAGTTCTAGACTGGGGTCGAATTGTAGATCATCGAAGTTTCAGGTGCAAGATGTATATCGCAAAAACAGGGCATGAGAGTTCGATGGAGCCTACGCAAGAACCCACGTCCATAAAATTGGCTAAGTATGAAACTGAACGGTGGTCGATCGGACTCGTGATGTAAAGATATAGAGGGACATAGAATTTCTCACTCCACCATCCTGGGAATCCGCGATCATACACATGGGACTAAGTATAAAACCATAAACAAATAATAGAAGGGAAGAAAAAAGGGAAAATGAGTATGTATAGAAGAGGAAAAAGAAAGGTAGCAAAGAACTATATGCCTCCCACAACAACACTTAGTGTGATAATTATCAAGCGATAAAAACACATCAATTATGGGAAAAATATTCTCAGCCATGGAATATAGTTGGAGCTCAACAGACCCTGGTTAAATTTAAAAGAGTCGTTGTTTATATCTATTTCAACAAGCAATAGAAAAAATATATGACCTCACATTATTGCATGCAAGCATATTCTAAAATATGACAAGCTTCAATATATGCACAAATTGCACAATATATGCAGATCATAAATTTTCTAATCATACCTCTTAGTATCTGGACCATCTACTATGATGGAGGTTTCACTTCTACTTGTCGATAGTTCCTGTGAACTAAAAAGCATGCAGTGTAAACAAAATAAACATTTTTACCATGGCATAATAGAATAAATAACTGTGGATATTTGTTTCATAAACATAGCAATAGCGTAATCTATGAATACTTACCTTCGTCATTGTCCTTGTGCTAATGTTTGTGAGGGTTCACTACCCATGTCCATGTCACTTCTAAGACAGTGGTTATGAACATATGTATATTTTTCATACTCGTTATGGATGTGCATTAGGCATATGCATTTTATTTGATGTGGCACAATTGGAGTCATACATTTTGCAATTTTGTACACCAACTTTTTATCAGATGAGACACATAAGGCTCCATCCTTATGTTCAATTATTGTGTTCTTGTTTCAATTTATCAATACAGAGAATAAAATGGACATGAAATCATGTTGCTACGTAGGAAAACATGAAGAAAATATGGAGTACAAATTTATTTATTTCAAGATAGTGGCAGAGAAATTACAATTTACATGAAGATAAGTTAATATACAGAAAGATATGGAGTATCCAAGGAAAAAAGAACAGAAGAGTTGCAAACCAGCGGAACAAGTATAGATAGAGTAAATGAAAAAAAATTGGATATGGAATACGGGTAGAAGTACGCACCTTTGCATGGATTATTCTACATTTATGGTTAAGATTTATTTTCCTTGTCTAGTTTTCCTATTTGTTTCAATGGAAAAAATTACAAAACAAATTGGACATCAACGTAAGTTGACATGTAAGGAAAAATCAAGGAATATGTACATATAGTAAATAAAATAGAATAAAAGGAATAAAGTAACAAAGAGTGTTAGAAGAATGTACCGGGTTTTTTTTTTCATCCATGTTTGTGTATATATAAAAATTTGCTTAAATTTTTTTTTGTGTCGAAAATCAATTCCAAACGAGGGAAAACTAAGAAGTTGGATAACTTGGTTTTCTGTAACGAGCTATATATATATATGCTTTGAAACATATAAATATGATTTTGCAACATGCTTGATGTATATATCATAACTCAATTGAAATACGAATTGTATCGTGATTAGACCAGTATGTGTACAAACCAGGGAAAACTAAGAAGTGAAATAAAATGGTTTTCTGTAACAATCTAGACATATATGTTATGAAACATAGAAATATGATTTTGCAATATGTTTGATGTATGTCTCATAATTCAAGTGTAATACCAATTGTATCGTGATCAGACCAGTATGTGTCTAAGATAAAGACGTTGTATTGAGAAATGGACACATTAGACCATACATGGTCAATACATGTGTTTTGTACATGGTTTATGTTGTTCAAAAGAAAGTTGAGACTGTATATGCACCTGTAATTTTCCAATTCTTTTGTTCTGGCATTATTTTGTAGCATGTCAATATTGAAGTCTCCTACAATGACAATGGTTTCTCTTAGATGCAAATGGTCTAATGCATTGGAAATAACATTTAGTATGTTTGAGTTTGCTACATGCGGAGCAACATAGAGATTTAGTATTGCAATTTTTGATTCATGGAGAAATACTTTTGTGAGCACCATCTCAACATTTTTTTCTTCGAAATGTATATCCTCCAAAATTGTTACATGTTTTTTCACTAATATCATCACCGTGTGTGTAATGTAACTCGATATGCAATTGTGATTTTGAAATTGTTTGTTTTGCATGCATAATGTCATGTATGTTTCCTGCAAGCACAAAATATCAGATTGCATTGTTTCATAGTCATTGAGTATACCATCCATGTGTGCATGCAGGTTGCGCATGTTAAGTGAGAGAATTGATAGAGATCAGTTTGTTTGTATGGATTGGGAATCATATTGTAGATGCCAATTTGTGGTAGTCCTAAAGCGTTGCATCTCAATATCAAATTTGTGTTTGACTTTCAAGTTATCTTTTATAAAAGAACTTATTAAATAAAAGGAGTCTATACTTATGACACGGGACAATGTTGTGTATACAAGTCCATGTATTTGAATTCTAGCATATGTGCACATGCAATTTTAATTGGAAATTGTTTTCGAATATTTCGTCGAACTATCTTTGTCGATGTTCATACTGGTTTTGATATTCACAAGATAGGTGTCCAATCATTTGTAGTTTTTGAATTATATAGATAAACCAACTTGTTTTCATGTCGGTGGCCTATATTAGGTTCATGGAACTTAATCCATAGGACATCCAATTTTTTTGTTTTGGTATAGCCTTTGACTATTCCATTTGCACCATTGACCAAGCCATCATATGAATCATATTTGCAGGCATATATTTTGACCAACATGTCTAATTCCAGGACAAGTTGCAAAGGCAAAGTAGTTGTATTTTGTTGACGTGGCACATTTCCATGGTTGTCTTCTTCGAGGTTAATTGAATTGATGATGATATCATTGCGAGGCATAATCAATAGCATGTACCTGTTATGCATTGCAACATCCCTATTCATGAAGAACATGTAAGGGAAGGTTGGGTCTCTTGGTTAAAGTCGCATGCACCTTGAATTTATATATGTTTAGTCATCATGTGTTTGGTTGTTTGTCCACATTCTATTCAGAATTACAATAAATGTTTCATCTATAATTCAAATAATTTTATATTGTCTTTCAAGAAGTCATGCATCACTGTTTTCATATTGAATGTAGGTTGTTCAAATATCAAAGAATCTCAGATGGGTTGTGCCTGCTAAATATCCCCATAAAATATGATGTCGATGTTTCCAAAGTATTTCGTGTGCACATGTTTTATGTTTCTTAGTTGGTTTTGAATGGAATACAAGAAGTGACCTCCAATCAAAGATGCCTCATATATGAAGACAAGTTGTGTTTCGTCATAAATCTTAGACAAGGTATATAACATTTCCTTGCTAAGTGGAAGAAACTGTGACTTCTTAAAAGGCATAAAAATTGCAGACTGGGTTGTTGTTCCACCTGCATTATATGTATGCTTTCATGTGTATGAAACTATGAGCCCCTTTGGTTTCATAAGATCCAAAGAATTGTTTGAACCATATATTCGTATAAGCATTTGGAATATTACTTTCTCCATGAATGTCTTTCATGTTCCCGCTCCCCCTGTAAGGAACAAGTGTAAAAGAGTGTGCATATTCAAGCACTTTTGAAGCGCAATGTCCTTTAGAATTGTTTTATTTTATCGATTCAACAAACTTTTGATTCTATGGTATTCATTATTTTCAATAAGGAAATGATGTTTTGTGACTTGAAAACCAATATTGATACATTTTTATCAAATAACTTTCATTCTTTCTGATTATATATACAACGATTTCCCATTAATTTATATTCCTTGAAAGTAAATAAGAGAACCTAGCATATGGCTTCAATTTCACTCCATGTTGTTGTTATTCTACTTGAGCAACAATAAATTTGATTTTTTCTAAGATAGTTCAGAAATTGCTCCTGTAGATAAGCTTTAGACAATGAATATTTCTCTTACTAGGGTTTTTTACTACAATCAAAAGTTACTCATGTTAGTTGATTTCCTTATAAATGCAGATAAAAATTATATAGAGATAAAAAAATTAAGCTATTTGCAAATAATGAAAGTAACAAGCTACCTAAAGATTCTCTGGTTATATATTACTCTCTATTTTATTTTTATATAATAATTTTCTTTAGCAATAAAATATTAATAAAATACTCTGTGAAAGTAAAGATTAGCATCAAACTAATATGAAAATCATTTCACCAATAACCTAAACTGTAAATATTAGAGATAATAATTCTAAAGAAATTAAATGAAAAAAGTGAATACACATATTTGAACCACAAAGATTTACTCATATAAATTGAGGGGAGAGTCCAGCTCCTCCCAACCTTAGAATAGAGCAGTTGTAGTCTGATAACTCTCGCCACCCCCAAGCCAAATACTTTATTCCATAGGAAAATCATAATGTCAAGAACCTTCTCTATGAAATTTCCAAAACTTATGTCTCTCTCAGAACCACCAAGCTCTAACTCTATAGAAGTACTTAGTGATGTCATGTTTACACCATACATGTTTCCTCTCCCTTGTTTTACCAAGGTGAGAATAATGGAATTCCTAGGTATTTTTCTTTCTTTTTTCGAGTTAGCCTTCTCCCTAACTGTAACGACCCTTGATTATTAATTATAATTAATTTAAAAATATAATCCTAAAAGATTAGCTAAATATATTTATTTCTTAAAATAGCATTAACTAATTAATTATTATTAATTAGTTATTGATGAGTGTCAATGATTAAATTAAGTATTAATTAATTCATTAATAAATAAGGTAAAGAAATAAAAAGGAGGATAATAAACTTTATTGATAAATTAAGTTACGTATCCCACAAGGGATAACATATTAAATACATGAAGATAAAATAATAAAGGAGGGATAAGGGTATTAACGGCGGGAGGATAAGGGGTAATAAAGGATTTAGGTGAGGAGGTAAATGCGGGGGGAGTCAGTGAAGGAGGGATAAGGAAGGGAAGGAGTTGGAAGGGGGATCATTCTACGGGAGTTGGGGATGAATTTTGGACAGCTGGGGGATTGGCAGAGAGTGAAATTTTGAGTGGAATTGACACAGTGCACCGGGGTTGCTGGGCATTTTGGGCACAGAGGGCCAGGATATCCGTTGATATCCTGGGGCTAGGGAGCTACCTAGTTGGCAGGGAGGACGGTTTTGGGTAGTGTTTTGCAGTGTTTTGTAGCAGCGGTCAAGGAGACAAGCAGTGGACAAAGGGAGGATTATTAGCATCAGACTTAGGTATTTATCTAAAATTTATGCATTGTTGTATAATGTTAGAAAAATTTATTATTCATAGTAAAATTTAAGTTACGGAAGTTACTGTTATAAAATTATTGTGTTATGAAATTATTGTTTTAGTTTATCAAAATAAATTGATGTAAAATTAAATCCGGCTATTACATATGGTATCAGAGCTGTATTTCAAACACTGGAGCCTATGGGCCAAGTTCCCAAAACTCCAAGCCCTAATTCCTGCAAACAAAACATGAGAAATGGCATTAGACCATAAAAAATAAAAAAAATTAAGATAAAAACCAGTTGAACAATATTTCAGCCAACAGGAATATTCCAGAGAGGAATACAAGAACCTTTTTCAATGTAAAGATAACATGATTTTATTTAAGTACTATATATCTTTATATAAAATTATATTTCTGGAAATTATTTTTTTAATATAACAAGAAGATGTTTCTATTAGCTACATAGAATTTACAGGATGCGTTCAATACAAATAGGTGTATACATAGAACTAACCAACCATAAAAATATTTCACCAGTTAAAAAAAATAATTTATTCTTGGTCCATATTACACATTTTCATATTGATGCACCTTCCATATTAGGAAGTTAAATGGCAAATTTCTGAAAATTGAAGCGAAATAGTATATCCCCTGGACTAAGAGATGGGGACCAAAGTATCTAAGAGACATAAAAAAGGTGCAACATATAAGGCATAATCAGGTTATAACAATGCTTATATTACATCCTTTGGCAAAACAAATGGAAAGGGCAAAAGAAATACCTCCTGTTTCCATGGTGGAAGCCTGCGCATTTGTCCCGCATCCTCTTGTGACCTGTTGTCATTTCTTCCTCTCTCTCAATCGGTGTGCCATAGTAAAGGTAATCTTCATTTGCCTCGTCAACCATTATGTTTACGGGAGGAAACTACGCTGTCAAGAAGAAGATAACATGTGGACGAAATTTTTTGGCATAGTTAGACACTTTTGAGGCCACGGACCAGTGCAAGAAGAAATATCGACGATTAGCGTAGAGGCCAAGAAAATTCTACTAGTAATCATCCAATATTCGTGTGTACATTACCCATTCCCTTTGTCGTGGACACCACCAGCACACCATGGCACATATGACATCAATATCACCGAGTGTGTTCTACACAGTTTTGGAGAAACCCTAATTGTGGTAAATCGCTCTAAAAATATATATATATATAAATAAGAAAAGAGAAGATAAAAGGAATAGTACTGATAGAGGGATATGCACAGCATCAAAAGACCGTTGCAGTTTGGTAGGTGACTACGGCCGCCATTTAGGGTTTGAAAGTAAACAAAAATTTACCCTCCCTGAACCAAGGCTATGGATACTCTGAAACAAAGCCTCCTTTTTGGAAGGGATTCCACCGATTTCGAGGACTGAACAAAACTCATCATCAGTTTAGCCGGTTATTGGATTGTATTTGGAATGAATGAAATATACCCTTCAAGCAAGTAAAAATGCTACGATAGATAGCCGCATAACATTACAGATAATCTGCCTTCAAAGGACATTCAACAATTTGGCATCTGCGTATAAGTGATTTTCTTTGAATCAAATGCAAACCACCTAATTAAACATGCTTACAACTACAGAAATAAAGAAAAACACGGCGAAGGTAAATAACGACAACTGCATTAAGCACAAGTTTTACAAATAAACAAAACAGAAAACAAATGCATTTTCCACCACAATTCGTCTACTAGAAATAACAATAATACCCTACCCCTACATTACCTGAATTGCCAAAACCTAAAATACAAAAAAAAAACCATTTCAGTACATGAGCGCCAAACATAGGTCTGTAGCAAACACACAAGCCAACGCAGGTCTGTAGCAAATACAGAAGCCAGCGGCAGCGCCAACACCAAACACCACAATGATCAGATCAAATCTGAAGCTTGATTCAGAAAGGAAACACTCAAACCAAGTGTCGTCATGAAATGGGCCCGATAACCATTAAAATAACCCGTAAGCACCCATAAAACGCAAAAGGGACAACGCACTGTAACAACCCAAAAGCCGACGAACTGCCACCATAGAGAGCCCCGACTGCTTCCATTGACTCGGAAAGCCCGAGTTCGTAGGTCGTATGAAGGAGAGGAGCTCTCATGTGCCTGCGCACTGTATTCACCATGGCGGCCATGCTCTCTCACGCCTCCCTGCACAGGTGACCACATCTAATGAAGGAGACAAAATGGAGTGTTTTAGGGTTTAAAGGAGTGGACAAATATTTTATTCCCGTAAATGAAAGTGAGGGGCACGTGGGCTACATGCGAGCCCACACTACCGACTTAGTAGTCTTGTTGCAAGAGGGCCTCATATTTTCCCCGCGTGGCCAATTTAAATTTTGATTAATCTTACATTCAACTTTATATTTATTTTATTATATTTTCTTTTATTTTTATTTATTTTTATTATTTTTTTATATATATATATTTTTATATATATTTCAATATGTCTAGTTGAAAACAGAAATACAAATTTTTATATAAGATTTTTTTTTAAAATGATAAATTTTATAAATACTAACATAATAATATATAAAGTATTAATTGATAAATATATATATATATATATATATATATATATATATATATATANTAATAAAGCTTAATTATGAAGTATTAAAAAAAGGGGGGGGGGTTTAATTGTTAAGTTTAAATAAAGTTAACCAGTTTAGACCCGTACTAAACTCAAGGTTGTTACCTCGAAGGCTCACTAAGGTTTGTTTTCTCTTTCAGGATCGATTGACTGAAAGGGTTTCTCCTTCCTTACGAATGATTTCAAGAGGCTGGCGCAGTATTGGAGTTGACCAGCGCAGGACCATATTGAATATATGGCCGACGCAGTATTGGAGTGAACCGGCAAACACACATAATTAGCTCATCGTAGGTAGACCGACTAATAAGCAGAGAGTCATATCTTCCCGCAATTCCAGAGAAAATATTAAGACTACCGCCATGCCATCCGTAAATAAAGTGGTCCTCTTTTCACTTTATCTGCTCATAGGTGCTCAAATGGGAGGGAGTTAAGAACTAATAATAACTTCTAAAGGACTTCGTAGGGGTTTCTTCGAGGGTTTATTGGTGGGGGTAAAATAAAGATAATTTAACTTTAATTTGAGGTAAAGTAAAGTTTAAATTTAATCTCTATTCTAAAATTTAGAATTAATCTAAGATTTAATCTTTGATTGATTTTAAGCCCTAAGTTAAATAATAAATATGGTTGAACTTTAACTATTATTAGTTAAGGTGTCATTAGGACTTAGACTAGGACAAGAGGGAAGGAGGCGGCATATTCTTTAGGAGTGTAAGCATAGGAAGTCGCGAGTGAAGTGCAAGGTTAGCAAAGCTACAGGACAAGGGAACCAATAGTTATTTTCGTAGGGGAAAAGAAACTAATCTTAGATGCTTAAACCTAACCCTAACCTAGCCAATCCCCTAATGGAGTAATGTATGTTTACAGACAAGTAAATAAAACTTACACCTAACCCTATTTCTAAGTTTAGTAGCACTGATTTGAAACATCCTGGAGCTCACCCTGACAACTTTGGTGGATGTAGGTCAAGGCATACAATATGGTCAGGACTCGAGGGAGTCGAGGCAGGGGAGCGTCGTTGCAAGCACCGCCAGCGCCACCACCACCATCGACCGAACTAGCCCTCATACTGTGCTCGTTGGAAGCTATCAACGAGACTTTAAAGGGGCGAAAACCGACAGGGACTGAAGTGGAACCCACACCGTCTGGAACAGGTAATCCAGAAGCATCAAGGGATTCAGGGGGAGGACCTCCACATGAAGACATCATGTGGGAATTGCAGAAGATCAAACATCCGGAGTTTGTCGGGGGTCGCGCCAGTGAACGCGTGGAAGCATGGTTGGAATCCATGACAAGGTGTTTTTCCTTAAGGGATGCATTTTTTTCCTTAAGGGACTATGTGTCCAATTCAAAGGCAAAGATCACCATTTTTCAGTTAAGAGATAGCGCCTTGAACTGGTGGGGTAACCTGGAAAGAAAACTGCACCTTACCCCAGACACAGTATCTTGGGAACTTTTCGAGGAGAGGTTCAGGAGGAAATATCTACCGACGTACTACGAGGAACAACACGTTGGGGCATTTCATGGCTTAGTACAGGGAAACAAAACTGTAGAAGAATATGAGATCAGGTTTATGGAACTGGTCAAATATGTGTCGTATATGGATAATGACCAGCGACAGGCAGAGCGCTTCATCTATGGATTGAACCCTAGGATAAGAGCTATGGTACGGATGTGGAAACCCTCTTCAGTAGCAGAAGCGGTGGAAAATGTGCGTTACGTGGAAGAACATATGAACTTGACCAGGGGTACAAGACCGACATTTTCGGATCACCCTGGATTCATAGGAAAGGCCCCGAGGACATTTCCTAGGGGAGGGGGATCAAGGCCACTGCCGTATGGTAAGAGATTCGCGCCAAGGACAGTAGCTGCAGGGATTTTGATGGCAGCAAGTGCAGCATCTCGTTCATCACCAACGGTGCAAATAAGACCACAACCATCTCAGGGAACAATGAGCAGGGGCAGGGGTTCTAGGGGAAGGAACTCATTTCAAAGACAGACACATGACAATGCATAGGTTCAATCTGGTGTTACCTGTTGGGGGTGCGGGGGACCCCATTACCAGCGTGACTGTCCGGAGTTACAATCAGGGTTCATGCATAGAGAAGGAATGGCGCCAATGGGGAGAGAAAGTAGCAGCCACCATATTTACGCAGTAGTTAATAACCACGGTGGTGGAGTCATCAGGTACGCTAAATCATATCAATGTTAATATTTTGTTTGATTCTAGTGTGACAGATAGTTTCATTTCACCATCTTCATTAGAAAAGAGTGGGTTGGTAGCCTACGAGCACGATGACTTTAAACAAGTCGAGATGGCTTCTGGGGAAAAACAAGTAGTAGGACCTAGTGTCGATAATTGTATAGTAGACCTGGGAGTGTGTACTACCAGGTTAAAGGTATACGTCACTGCTCTTGGGTCATATGACCTAATCATTGGAATGGATTGGTTAGCAGCTCATCAAGCTTTGGTAGATTGTTTTGCAAAGAGGGTTCTTTGTGTCGATGATGAAGGAAGACCAATAGAGATCCAGGGTGTACAGAGAAAAGTGTCGTTACGCTTTATATCAACTATGAAGGATAAGTGATGCTTGAGGCAAGGGTGTCGACTTTATGTAGTCGAAGCAGTGAATGAAAGGAAGGGACCCTTATTGGATCAATATCCGGTATTGTCAGAATTTCAAGATGTTTTCACGAATGAGTTACCAGGGTTACCTCTTGAGAGGGAGCTTGATTTTACAATTGAGCTAAAACCTGGTGCAGAACCAATTTCCAAAACT
>SNQJ01S0027448.1:134918-154221 GCA_010110895.2 Picea sitchensis | reverse complement strand
TTGTTGTAAATCATTTCTATGAAGTATTAAGCTTGCATTATGAATTGTAATTATGTTTTATAAGCTGGTGGGTTTATGTGTTATTAGGTTGGAGAGAATAAGTGTTAAGGCCGGGAGCCTTCTTTTGTATATGTAATCATACAAAACATTAATAAAAAAATATAAACACCGCTGCGTGCAGACCAACCACGATGAATGAGTGATGGGGGACTAAGCTTCCATAGAATGGGTAAGGGATTGGGGGTTGGAAGGTGGGAAAGAGAGGCTAAGTGTTGAGCTTAGGGGCTTAAGTCCTTGGGAATAATATTTTAATATTATTCCAAAAGCCATGTGAAATATTTTTTTTGTCCTAAGTTCCTGGAGAGAAACGCATGCTGATGGAGTGAATGCAGCATCATGGGTGACATGTGTCGACCCAAGCGCATGTAGTTAAAACCAGAGAAGTGAGTCATGTTGGGGTTCCTCCTCCATTCGACCATCGATTGTCTGAACCGTGAATCCCGTGGCCCCTGTATTCGACCTTTGCATACCCTCACGCAGCTTGGAAACCAAAAAACCGTAATGTTTTCCTGAGAAGCTGAGGTATCAGTCGTCTGAACCGTTTGAGTCTGTGTTCGACCTCTGCG
Organism: Picea sitchensis; assembly: GCA_010110895.2. Taxonomy (NCBI): domain Eukaryota; kingdom Viridiplantae; phylum Streptophyta; class Pinopsida; order Pinales; family Pinaceae; genus Picea; species Picea sitchensis. Next base: position 153,595 of record SNQJ01S0027448.1, on the reverse strand, counting down.
TTAATTCCTTGTCACGCACCCTGAAACCAGTGACAAACTCGTGGATTGAGCCATGCCACCTGTGTAAGTTGTGAGCCCAGCCTATTCTCTCTTGCAGAGTTGAGTCTGTACCCAAGTTAACCTTAAGTTAACTTTCATGTTTCACCTTATATTAGAAGTTTGATTTGAAACAAAGGCTAAAGGTGGCATGAACACCATGTACCTCAGGATGTATTGATGTACTCTAAGGGTGCCATGAACGCCATGTACCTCAGGATGTACTTATGTACTCTAAGGGTGCCATGCGTCGTGACCTTCAAGCACTTTGACCTTGCACATTGAGAACATGGCACAAATGGCAGAGATCCTATTACTCCTATAGTTTCCCCTATTACGATGCTATTGGACAATGAGGAATAAGGTCTCCACTTTATTGTGTGCCCCTCAGTATACCTTTCTAGTCAATAAGACCCAATCTACCCTCATGGCATCGTGCAACCCTCTAAGAAAGAATATCCCTCAGTATTCAACTCCGACCATGGTGGGAGTGTTAGTGAGTGGAATCAAAGCTGTTGTTCCATCCCTATCTTTATGCTGGTCTGGTTCTGTATAGCCCCGCTACTCCTTTTGTGAGTTGGATCGACAAACATGATCCATATTCCTGCATCCACTATCAGTAATGTTCGTAATCAATTTAAATAATTTACTTAAAATTTCATCAACAAACTTACTCCCTGACTCCGTCTGCAGTCCCAACGTCTTATTGACAATACCTGCATCGCTTAGTCATTGAGCTTCTTGTACACTCAAGAACTCATTAGTGATATCTTTACAAAATCATGATCATCCATAAATTTTATTCAACAAGATATAATGCATGATTAATAAATTTCACAGTTTGGTATTTTAAGCAATTCACAATAAGTCTAGCACTCATCAAAGTATTAATTAACTAGGTTGTTTGCGAGGAAACACCCTCAAATAATACGTATGTTGTCTAAAAAAATAGTCAGGTGAAACGAGACATTTAAGAAAAGACATATTTTTCTATCAATAACTTACTTCACACACATAAAATAGTAAACACAATCTTATTCAAAATAGAATTATGCTCAAATATCAATTTTCACTTTTTTAGAATGAATTAAGGAAATCACATGTGCTTGAAAAATATTTCATATTTCAAATTAATGAAAGTGTTGTAAATGTCTCTTTTGGAGTAAATCATCATGGGAATATTATTTATTGAGCATAGTGATTATGTAACGTCCCTTCTATTACGACAATGAATAGCGATGTACAATAGGTACATAAATTTTTTTTTTCGCATTAGGAATTTAAATCGTCACAACATAAATTAATAGCATTACAAGTGACACATCATCGAAATAAAAAACAACACAAATCCAATGCATTGACATAAATAACAACAACACATGATCAACACATAAACATAAATAGCAACGCAGTTCAATACATCACAATCAACTGAAGCAAAATATAAATAATGATTAACCATGTCATTAAATAAAAATAAATGCCCACCCAACCTATCCTGCATGGTTAGGACCTTCAGGACACATAAGCAATGCTCAAGCCCATGATTCATCTAATTGATTTTAACCACTTAAGGTCTCAGAGCTGGTGACTGTTCTGAGGAACGAGAAGGTGTCTAAATCCCCTTTAGCATAAACACAATTCAAGACTCGATTTAACAACCATACTCATTCATTCTTTCCTTGTGATGCAAAATTATAATCTACAGAACTTAAAAAGATCTTCAAGCATTAATTAAGCGCCAAGAGTAAGAGGAACTCACATAAAGAATAACATGGAACACAAGAGCATAGGTACATTCTTAGTGTCAGGTAGAGACCTAAAAGTAATTATCATTATTCCATTCTACATTATTACTCGAGGATTTTTATTACTCATTCGTCCTATCTAACCTAACTAGAAACTGAAGAATACTACATTTATCACCTATTCCACTTAAAAACAAAGGTTGATCTAATTTTGTGATTCTTACCCAACAAAATAGGAATTACCATGTACATAAAACAAATTCTACGCCACACCCCTTTATTGTTACTCTAGCAATTTACTTCCTTTATCATCCTAAGAATTAGCAGTAAGAAGTTAACCACTAAAACCACTAAAGATGTATACATCTTACCATGAAATATCACCATCCTTAACTAAGTAATGTGGCATACAAGGAAGAAGGTGGGGGAGTGTGAGCACTTTACCATCATCCATTTGGATATCACAAGCACCGATGTAATATTAAAGCACCTATTTAATATTAGCATTATCCTAACCCAAGTCATTTTTCTCCCTAAGTACACCTTAATTTAGGGTTTGGATTCCCTTATGAGAATTAAAAGATACCCATTTCTTACTATGCAGTACACCTATATAGATATATATATTCCTAGGCTAAATTTCTTTCATTTGAAAGGAATCAAATTTAGGTCAAAACTCCTTAAAGCAAAACAGACCATTCAATGTTATAATTCCTTACATATCCCCTTTTTAGAATCGACTATAATAATCACAAAAGAAATAAAGGCTACCTTACATATCCACCTAAAATCAAGGACCGACGTAAGAGGCACAGATTTAGGACTTATTGACTGATACGAATAAGGTAAGGGACATCGAGTTTAAACAGAAGCTGCCATTGTCGTGGAAACCATTTGGTAAAATTGGCTAAAGGGAAATCTTTAGAGGAAGAGGCGGAGAACACCGTGACTTCCAGAGAGATGACAGCGAGCGATGGGATCATCGCTAAGCTAAAGAAAAACATTCAGTTCTACTGTCAAACCTTAAAAAGAACAACAAGAAGATATCGGGGTTGGACATCATGGGCGGAGGGTTCCTTCCACGGGGAAGGCAAAACGATGGACATCGATTTCTTTACACAGCGCTCATTCAATGTATTCACGGAATGATAAAACTCTATGGGTTCAATCATTACGCCGAAAAGTATATACCTATTGGAGATGGGCATAATTAATCACCTTTTAATTTAAAATTCTAATTTGATCGCTAACAATTGAAAATGCTGGAATATTCTTAGTAGTCCTCCCAAATCAATGAATGTGATTTACTCTTAATAACTTCTTTGTATTTTTTAATGCATTACCCTGTTTACTTTTTAACATTTACCTAATCATATTAAGAAATTATTGTATTGCCACATTTAACTGATTAACCTTTGGAATTACCACATTTAAGATTAATTTTTGGATTTCCTCAGCTCTATATGTTTTTCAACTGTCCATGCCTTTCAATTCATCAAAGTGCTGTCCGTCCAGATAACTTTCAGCGTTCACCTCTATATACTTTTCCACTGTCCATGCCTTTCAATTCATCAGAGTGCTGTCCATCCAGATAACTTTCAGCGTTCACCAGCCGCAACCAACCACTTTGCGGCTGTGCCAGTGATACAACAAACAACTCCAGCGCCCACGGGTTTACAGAAATCGGAATTTACAGTTTTAAAAGAAATGAAACTCCCGAGTTGGGAAGCATTTGCCTACTCTCTCTCGATCTCGCTAAGAGTGTGAAGGTTTCAGAATGTACTGGTTAGAGTGAGCAACGAGCGCTTGAGTTCGTGGGTTCTGGGCGAGTTGTGATCTGACGACAATTACCCTAGAGGCAAAGTTCGACCATAAACCCAATCGAATTAGGGTTCGAGACCAAGGGCCTTGTTTCAAGCTCTGCGCGCACGCCAAGCTCACGAGCGAAAAGTACCTAAGCTTGACCTTCATCAAGCGCCGAGCAACCAAGGGAGGAACCCACACGGAAATTTCAACGCAAGACTAGTTCTATTCAGCTCAACGCATCGATCCAACTCGTAATTCTAAATTTAATGGCAGTGTTCTAAAGCTCTGGTATTTCTACAGTCTAGCTCAAATTTCGAAATTAAAATGCAGGGATCACGTTTGGGGGTGCATACAGTCAACTCGGGATTCAAAATAAAAGCAAGGATCAACACTCAAATATGCAGTCTATTCTCAACGCGAGCCTGCAGAAATCGAAATCGTATTTGGGGAAGAACTCCAGTTCCAGATTCGTAAATTCATAAAATTGACAGCGATTCACACCAGTGGGTAAATTTCGGGGAGGTAAACCCGCAAGGGCAGTGACTGAGGTGGTTTAAAATCTGTGAGAAAAAATAAACAACATGACGATGGAGCATCTCCACGATGTCCCCACGACAAGGGCGAAGGAAGGATCCCATTTTTTTATTAGAATTTCTGTCATAGCCACAACGCTCAGTAAAATCTTGTTTCTCGGAAGGATCATAAGTTATGTGGCGCAACGTTGTAGCTTACGCTATTAAGAATACTGTTCAAACTTATTACAATTCAACCCATTGAGAAAATAATTCGACATCAGAGAGAATCACCACTTTATCTCAATGTGCAATCCTTCAATCCCTATGTCCTCCAGCTTGCTAACCGTAGAGAGAATCACCACTTTATCTCAAGCTAGGAATACCAATTCTCACAAGTAAAATTAGTCAAAATTTCTGCAGCATAATTTTATCCATAACAAATGTGTCATCTCCCATCTTTTCCATTTGTTTTATAGGAGTTTCATTAATGACACATTCCCACTTGGTCAATTAATTCACTTTTTAATTAGAAAAATTAGAATTATTTCCCCCTTACACTTGTCACCTTCTCCCCAAGTTGCACAAGTAATTCCATATTTTCTTCAATTAAAGTCAATTTCCCTCTCCCTTCCTAAAAATGTTCCTTAAATCTAAGTCCTCTTCTAGTTAGAATAGTGTTAACTAGTCTCTATTCTTTCATCTTTATTTCTTTCTCATTTTAGAACTTCCTTGTAATATTTTCTTGCACACATGTGCCTTATCAAATCTTTAGACATATTTCACTATTTTTAATTCTTAACTTGATTTACTTCATACCCTTTTTATTTAATTTATAATTTAGTTTTAGTCTTCTTACCCAAACTTAGACTTAGGCTTAAATTTTGAATAGGCTTAGACTTTCATTTGGGGATGTAAAATTAATAATTTTAATCTTTTATTAATTAATTAAATCTGACAGTGCTTAAACATTTTACATGGTTTAATTATTCGCTCAAAGTTTTCTAGGCCACCTAGATTCATTTACTCAAATTTTATTTACGCGATGTTTCCTTCAAGACGCACTCTGTGCTTCAAGGGTGCCACTCGCCTTTGACTGGTTTTGGTCGTTGTCCAACCCTTGTGTTGACGCTTGAATCCGTTAGGACCGAAAGGACAACCTCGTGAGGGTGCAAATCCTCTGGCGTTTTTATAAATGTGGTATTCCTCTATCCGAAATTTATAAAATGTGAGACTTTTATTAGAAGTTCATCAACAGAAAGAAAAATAGATATAACAGAAAATAGAAAATATTTTTATTTTCTTTTAAAAAGAGTGTTCCTGATAATGGATCAGGAAACACACACATTCATACATTTAAAGCAAATAAACAAAATTTCTCACATCCATCATAGTAGGGCTAGAGATTTTTGATCACATAAAAACTAAAAGAAAATGATATGCATGCATAAGAGAACTTTGATAGAGTGATACATGGGTAGCTCAAATGAAGATAACGATAGATCAAACTCAAATACTTTATATTCATAAAAATTGGGTTACAAAGTACAATCGAGATTGTTCCCAAAATAGTTCTCTTGGAATTTCTAAAAGATATATAGGTCAATACATATTCTCTGAAATTAAAATGTGTTTGTCATAATGAAAAGGATTGGGGCTCCCGCGGACCATAAAGAAAATATGTATAAGAATGAAGCTTGTAGAAATAAGAAAGTGGGCAGTGGAAGGGAGCAAGACCTGGAAAGAAGAAAAAGGAAAATATCGGTCTTCGGTTAAACTTTTCTATTTAAAGAAGTGGAGTAACTAGATGAAGAGCTTGATAAAGACAAAAAGATGTGATCATTATGAACTTACTATGATGGTATCTCATGGTTTGTCACTTTCTCTCTGATGTCATTTTATGGCTTTTCTTGGCGATTACAAGAACCATCTCAACCATCATTTTCCCTTCATTGGTAAGCTTGTCGACAACCTTTTTGAACCACTCCTCGATGTAGCTCCTCACTAGTGCCATGTTGATTTCATGTCGGATTTTTATATTGAATAGTTCTCCTTCCAAGTCCCTTAGATTAATCGAAATGTTCCACGATGCTTCCTCAATATCTTGATTTTTGATCGAATAATCAACTAACCAGTTTTCCTCGTCATCTTCACCATATTCAAGAATGCCATAGAATTTTTCAAATGACAACCCTTTAAAGATCTCAACTTGTTCATCAAATGTTTGCTTGGTTAAAAACAACGAGCTGAGTATCAATTTTGGGTCTTGGAATTCATTAGTGTTGCCAGCTAGATCTATCTTAGTTAGCTTCTTGAATAGTTCATCTCTTCTAGTTATGGCATGGCTACATGCTTGAACGATACCATTTAGGTTTTTTACCTTTTCCTTCCATCATGCATTCAATTGTTTTATTCGATTCGGGGAAGGGAAATCCTCCTCTCTTCTTCTCAATTCCGTCATATTAGTAACTTTAACACCAAATGGTACAACCGCATCGAGGTAGAAACCTTGCTTGTTTTTCAAATCTGCTTGTAGATATTCATAAAAAACATGTGCTCTTGTTCCAAAAGAGACCATACTCTTTGACATCTCCCAAGCCTCTGTTATTAGTTCCATTATTTTCTTTATATTCTTTCCCACATAGCCTCGGGCTGATGTGAGAAGGCTTGTTGATTCTTTTAATTTTTCCGCAGGTGAGGTAGGACCGATCATTGCTAAAGGACTAGCAAGCATTGTAAGAGGCATTAAAGCTCCCTCCAATTCTTTGATTCGCTCCTTTAACCTGACATTCTCTGCTTCAAGGCCTTCAATAGAGTTGTCTAGAGCATCTCCAGTTGCTCAGTGTATCTGGGAGATATGGGAAGGCCGCATGTTCCATAGGTTAATCTCTGAACGAGATTTCTCCTTCTTATTCTTTACATCTCTTTTTCAACATTACTTATATAAATATTAATACATAATTAAGATATTAACTATATACATAGTATTCCTTATATTGGTATTAGTATTTTTTATATAAAGTAATTTCATCCTACATTGGAGGGAAAATGTATCCATGACTACTTCAAGATGAAAAAAGAAGCACCACTTTGTTTTCTAAAAGTCAAAGGCCATTTCCTTCCCTATGTTCAGCTTGAGACTAGAGAAATGAATACAAACTACATAATGTTTCCACTATTGGCCATCAATGTCCTAAGATCATTCATGCAAAAGTGCCAGATTTCATGACTCTCGTGTAAAGCCTCATGAAGAGTTCCTCGTTATCCAATCATTGTTATAGTAGTATGAAAAGTGAAAATCTCATAGCCAACCAATCCATGATAATATGCTAATCTTCTAATGCTACAATTTTTTTTGAGCTTGTTGAATATGTAGATAATATGGGGTTGTATCATATATATAATATACCTTGATATTTCAATCTCACTTCATTGAAAAATAATAGGAATTAGGTAATTTTGATTTCAATCCCAGTTCATTGAAAATTGATAGGAATCTGTAAATCAGGAGAACAATTTTCGAGCTTAAAGAAACCAACCATGCATAGTTTGTAGTAACTTACTAAGGAGAATATAATGTTCCCATTTTAATCAAATGGTTATCTCATTTATCCCCCAACACTACTACACATTGAAAAAATTGCAACGATCTAATTGCAATGTTATGGACAAAATTGACCATACTGTCACAAAATAGACGAAATTTTAATTTTTTTCTCCATACTGCCCGATATCGTCCCACTTGCGATGTTATTTTCAAATCGTCGCATTAGTGACAACGTTCAAAAGATTTCGCTTTTGCTACGACATCAAATGTGCGTCACACTTGCAACAGTGTGGACATTAGGTTGTCTTCCCCCAATGGTCACCCACTATTTGACAAAGTCAACATTGACTTGGTCAATAGTCATCGAAAGAACAGTCACCCACTATTTGATAAAGTCAACATTGAATTGGTCAACTTTCGTTGGAATTGTGATGTTATAAAATCTATAAATATGTTGCATTTTACGGATGTTGCGACAAGTTTGCTATAATATCAACGGTTCAAAAAGTGTATAAGGTCTTCTTGGCGAGCCAAAAACATGTTTCTTTTTCATATGTTATAATAGAAAAATATAATAGATATTCTATTATACGCCACTAAATTTTATAAGATAATTATCAATATATGTCTGTGGGGAAGAATGTCATAAAACATTAGAGGTGGGAAAAAAATTAAAGAGGGTGAAAAGGGTGATGGTAAATGTTATTGCCCTTGCAAAAATTGTTGTACTAGACGTCCCGAAAGAGTTTTAATAGAAACAACTAAAAAGCATTGTAGAAAATATGGGCACATGGACGGGGGATCAAATGAATATCATCCCATGGGGGATCAAATGAATATCATTTCTGCAGAAAGCACCAAGTAGTAGCAGAAATGATGTTGTACAAGATGAGGAACATGAAGGAGATAATGAAGATCAAGTTAATGATCCCATGGAAGTAAATGACAATAATAACATAGTTCAAGATGATGGGACAAATCAAATGATCCAAGACTTATTCGATCAACCTTATGAGGATCATGGGGACAATAGTGATGGTATTTATGATGAACCTTTGTTTGAAAAGACAAATAAACGAATTTATAAAGGGTCAAGAGAAAATCTTCTCTCCACTACATTGTTGTTGTTGAACTTAGAGGTTACGAATCATTTTTCGAACACTTGTATGATAGAGATCCTAAGATATGTAATATGTTTCATCACATATACATAAATGTTGACTTTTCCCCCTGTTTTTTAGTGTTAATTAATGTGTAAAATAAAAACGCAATATTTACAATTACTATTATTTATATTAACTAGTTATTTTTTATGTTTTAGATTGTTAGGTGGATTTTTGTTACCCTCGTCAAATATTTTACCTTGCACATATCGAGATTTACATGCCATTATGAAAGACATTGGAATGGAATATCAAAGTATAGATGCATGTCCTAATGATCATATTATATATTATGGACACCATGTGTCGAAAACAAAATGCCTGGTATGTGGTATTAATAGATATCGAACCGATCAAGTAACAAAAATGGTGCCTCGAAAGGTTCTCTGGCATATTCTCATAATTCCAAGTTCTCAACGACTTTTCAAGTGCCAAAGAATTGCACAGTTTATGGATTACTATGCACGAAAGAGAATTGAAGATGGAGTTCTTCGAATGCCTGCCGATGGTTATGCATTTAAATAAATTTATGCAAACTAGCCATAATTTACATATGAACCTCGTAATGTTAAGCTTTCATTAGCAACTGACGGTGTTAATCCATTTGGAGAGCTTCGGTGTGTTCACTCAGTGTGGCCTATTTTTTTTATCAACAATAACATTCCTCCTTGGATGTCAATAAAGAGGGAGCACATAATGTTGACAATGATTGTTCCAGGTATTTGTTTACATTAATTAATGATTGACCTGTGTATTTGTTTACACTAATTTTCTAATGTAAATTTTTTTTTTTTGCATAATATCTTTTATTTATTTATTTACGTATGTATACATACCATGGTAGTAATTTCGTGTAATTTAAAACAATTAGGTAAGTACCAAGTTAAAGATATGAATGTGTATATCGAACCTCTTATCGCCGAGCTACTAAATTTATGGGAGGGCATCACTATATATGACATTTGTAAACCAATTGGGAAGAATAGATTTCAATGTCGTGGAACACTTTTATGGAAAATTCATGATGCCCCAGGACTAACACATTTTTGTGGTATGTAATGTTCCATATTGCACACTTGAATAGTATATACTTAATTTAATATATCATGCATGTTTTTTAAATAATCCTTTCATATATTAATAATTCACATTAATCCATCTGTTGCAGGTCTTCAAACAAAGGGTAAATTTGCATGTCCAGTTTGTGGTCCTAAGATGAAATCTCGTCAGTCAAAATTTTTAGGAAATGAGGTGTTTGATGAGTATAAACACTTTCTTTCTAAGAACCATAAGTATCATACTACTGAAAAATATATTTTCAATGGGAAACAAGAGACTGGACTAAAACCACAAAGAATGACACCTCGCCTATGGAAGTTGGCATATGAAAGAATTAATCCTAGAGGTATGCATTTTTTTTATGTATCGTAAATGGAATCATGTTTTGAAATTGTATTTTAATTATTCAATTTATTTTACCGCATTTGATAAATAGTGTTCTGTTTTTTTTTATTCTTCATCAATGTCGTCGTCGTGAAGGTAGTAATAATGGGCTTGCAGGAAGAATTAAATGTTATCCCACTCAATTCATGAGGTTTCATTACTATGAGGAGCTAAAAATAGTTCAGTTGTTTGATACAATGCATATCGGGAAGAATGTGGCAGAAACATTATGGCGAATCATAGATGGCAGGAGGGATAAAGAAAAAATTGTCAAAATTTGTAATGACATTCAGGAAGCCAATCATGCAATGCAAAGTGTGATAAGATCAAATAGTGATGGAGACCAAAATAATCTTCCATGGTTATTAACAGAGCAACAAAGCAATGGTGTAAAAGAGGTCCTTCAAAGAATTATATTTCCCACAAATTTGTGTTCAGACATAAAGAATATCTTAACGAAGAAAGGAGAATTTTGTGGGGTAAAAACACATGATTGGCATACCTTCATTAAAGTAATTATTAATTTTAGTATTCATATTTATATATTGGCCTTATACATTTTTTGATATTTTAATTTTTTTGTCTAGTTTTGAAACAAGTAACAATTCGTTTTTATTGTTACAGTATGCTCTACCTCTATCTCTCCCAAACGACTTTTACAACAACATCAAACAAGTTATATATGATCTTGGAAAATACATGAGGTAAGTAGTTGCAATATATATGCAAAAAAAAAAAAAATCATTTTTTTGTTGTACTTAATGACATGTGTTTTACTTGTAATGTAATATGTATTATGGTTTGTTGAGACATGTTATTTTCTTGCATTATGATCTGTAGATGGTTTTGAATGAAACAAATCCATGAAGATGATATAAAGTATTGGAAGAGAGAAATTCCTCGGCTAATGTGTGAAATGCAGAAGTATCTACCTCCAACATTTTTCAATCCACAAGAACACTACCTCATACACCAAGTTGAGGAGATTGAAATGTGTGGACTTGTACACACAAGGTCAATGTGGATGGTGGAGAGACACTTGAAATCATTGAAGGCTTTGGTTAGACAAAGAGCACGTCCTGAGGGTTCAATGGTGGATGGATATATGGTATATGAATCCATGGTGTATATTAGTCAATATCTTCCTAAATTAACAACACAAGCTATGCATGCAGTGGATTGCATTTGGGATGTGAACTCCATCAAAAAAATTGAAGGGGAGTAGTTGTTGGGGAAAGGTACAATGAAGAAAGTGAGAGGTAATATTTAAATTGTGGATATTTGTAATAAATATAAATTTTTCATTTTTTTGTGTGAATGATCATACTCATTTAATATTTATTTTTTCATCATTTATTAATATTTATCATGGTTATAACTAATATTTAATATTGGTGAATTGTGATTTTTTGATTGGTTAGTTGCTCAAGATTGGGATGCACTACATTTATACATTGCAAACAATCTTGATTGGAAGAACGTATGGATTGATAGATATAAACAACATCATTGTGGTAGGTTATCATGGAAAGCATTGTTTGAATTGGTTAGAGAAGCTCGTTGTAATGGAGATTCTGATGTTACATAGAGGAAAATAGATTTAGCATATTGTTTGAAAGATGGAAAGGAAAGAAAATTCACCCATTTTATTTAATTATTTTATTTTATGTTATATTAATGTGATTGTAGGTGTTTTTTTTTTCATATTGTACTTACCAAGTTATATAATTTTTTTAATTATTAATTGACAATGCATATTTTACATGTCTGGCATATTGCAGTTGAAACACCACAAGGCTATGTGGTGCAATGGTCGTAAATTTCGCATCAAACAGTTGGATGAAACTAGGAAAAATTCTAATAGTGGGATAATTGTTGTATTCCAGGTCACTAATGTTTCCTCTAGGAGTGACATACATCATCGAGAATCTGAAAATAGATACTATGGGTTTTTGAATGATATAATTGAGTGTGACTTTAATTAATTCAAATTATTTTTGTTCGATGTCAAATGGTATAGGTTACCAATGCATGAACATGAAGAGGAAAGAATTGTTATTCAACATGCCAACAGATTTCCAATGATTAAAACAATGGTTTTTGAAAAAGAAAATGACCGCTATGTTTTTCCAAGTCAATGTGAACATGTATTTTACTCAAAGGTTCCAGGTAAGAGGGATTGGTCATTTGTTGTTAGATATGATCCAAGAGGAAGGTCCAGCAAAGTATATTGTATATGAAGAAGATGATATTGAAGAAGAAGATGATGTAGAGTTAGAGCAAGAAGAATATGAGTCGATAGATGAAGAAGACGGAGAAGATGAACCAGGCGTATGAGATAATGCGCTAGTTCTTGATGATGATATCGATGAAGATATGCTCTAAAATGAAATTGATGATCATGATGATATCATCAATCCTTTAAACATTGTTTCTGAACCAGATGTTGATACAGATTTCGAGTTGGATGATCAAGAAGAAGATACAGAAGAAGGATGATACAAATGTTGCATTGGTTGATGAGCTACGTAACTAGACATTTTAATTTGTATGAATTATTCTCTTTAAATAATTTCTTATGTGGGTTAATTACATGTTTTTAAGTTTTATTTCATTTTTGTTTTGGTAGTTTCTATGCATGATTACTATGTTTCTTTTGTTTATTTTCTATATTATAGATTGGGTATTGAGGAATTGAGAGTGATTTGGGGGGGGGGAAGGGGCCATATGAGCTTCCACCTTCACATCGATGGCCTTGTTTAGTAGAGAATAAAGTATTCTTGAAACCAAGAGAATTTCATTCATTCATCTTTATACTCAAAGATCACTCACATACCCACTCTATATATCGAACCATGAGATTTCGTATTTAAATAATGATTACGTACAATGTGGGAGGGTTTCCAGACTCAAATATCACTCACACACTCACTCTTTATATTCATCTTGTGTGTCATTCAAAACCAACATCATGCCAATTAGGCCCATGATTTTGGTCGTGGCGAGAAGAAGGCGATATATGAGATTTTGTATTTAAATAATGATTTCATACTAATATTAATCTTTGTGGAGCAAAAGAGTACTTAGATGAGAGAAAAATACAAAGATATAAAATATCTTGAATCTTTTCATGTGATTAATCAAGTACTTCTTTTATCAATGCGGTTATTGCACCATGCCCTTCAGTACTAGTAGATGCAGGGACGTGCATCTCCGTCGTATTTTAAAGGAAACATATAAAATACATTGTACTAGGGCTAGATCAGTACATGATGGGCAACAATAACTTGTGAATGGATCCAATGTTGAAATTCTTTCAAAATGTTTATGTATGCATTGAAATTTGACATGGATAGGTTGTTCGCATGCATTGACGATATGGAAGGGTTTCCAGACTCAAATATTACTCACACACCCACTCTATATATCGACCCATATTGTCCTCATTTCGTTTTAATTTTCTGATCGAATTTTAAAGGAAAAAAACTATTAAAAGACATTGTACTAGGGCTAGAGTTCATGATGGGCAACAATATTGACCTGTGAATGGGCCCAACATTGAAATTTTTTCAAAATGTTTCTGTATGCACCGAAATTTGACATGGATAGACTGTTCACATGCCTTGACGATATGGGAGGGTTTTCAGAATCAAATATCACTCACACACCCACTCTTTATATTCATCGTCTGTGTCATTCAAAACCAACATCATGCCAATTAGGCCCATGATTTTGGTCGTGGTGATATGAAGGCAATAGATGAGATTTAATATTTAAATGTTGATTTCGTAATAATATTAATCTTTATGGAACAAAAGAGTACTTAGATGAGATAAAAATACAAATAAATAAAATAACTTGAATCTTGTCATGCGATTAATCAAGTACTTCTTTTATCAACACGGTTATTGTGCCATGCCCTTGCAGTACTAGTAGATGTAGGGACATGCATCTCGGTCATATTTTAAAGGAAACAACTAAAAGACATTATATTAGGGCTAAATCCATACATGATGGTAAACAGTAACCTATGAATGGGGCCAACGTTGAAATTCTTTCAAAATGTTTCTATATGCAATGAAATTTGACATGGATAGATTGTTCACATGCCTTGACAATATGGAAGGGTTTCCAAACTCAAATATTACTCACACACCTACTCTATATATCGACCCATCTCATCCTCGTTTCGTTTTAATTTTCTCGGTCGAATTTTAAAGGAAACAACTATTAAAAGACATTATACTAGGGCTAGAGTACATGATGGGCAATAGTACTGACCTGTGAATGGGGCCAACATTGAATTTTTTTCAAAATGCTTTTGTATGAACTGAAATTTGACATGGATAGATTGTTCACATGCCTTGACGATATGGGAGGGTTTCCAAACTCAAATATCACTCACACACCCACTCTTAATATTCATCGTCTGTGTCGTTCAAAACTAACATCATGGCAATTAGGCCCATGATTTTGGTCATGGCGAGAAGAATGCGATAGATGAGGTTTCATATTTAAATAATGATTTCGTACTAATATTGATATTTATGGAGAAAAAGAGTACTTAGATGAGAGAAAAATACAAAGACGTAAAATAACTTGAAGCTTGTCATGCGATTAATCAAGTACTTGTTTTATCAACGCGGTTATTGCGCCATTTCCTTCGGTACTAGTAGATGCGGGGACGTGCATCTCGGTCGTATTTTAAAGGAAACATATAAAAGAAATTGTACTTGGGATAGATTAGTACATGATGGGAAACAGTAACTTGTGAATAGGGCCAACGTTGAAATTCTTTCAAAATGTTTATGTATGCATTGAAATTTGACATGGATAGGTTGTTCGCATGCATTGACGATATGGAAGGGTTTCCAGACTCAAATATTACTCATACACCCACTCTATATATCGAACCATCTCGTCCTCATTTCGTTTTAATTTTCTCAATCGAATTTTAAAGGAAAAAACTATTAAAAGACATTGTACTAGGGATAGAGTACATGATGGGAAACAATATTAACCTGTGAATGGGGCCAACATTGAATTTTTTTCAAAATGTTTCTGTATGCACCGAAATTTGACATGGATAGATTGTTCACATGCCTTGAGGATATGGGAGGGTTTCCAGAGTCAAATATCACTCACACACCCACTCTTTATATTCATCGTTTGTTTTGTTCAAAACCAACATCATGCCAATTAGGCCCATGAATTTGGTCGTGGCGAGAAGAAGGCGATATATGAGATTTCATATTTAAATAATGATTTCGTACTAATATTAATATTTATGGAGCAAAAGAGTACTTATATGAGAGAAAAATACAAAGACATAAAATAACTTGAAGTTTGTCATGCGATTAATCAAGTACTTCTTTTATCAACACGGTTATTGTGCCATGCCCTTGCAGTACTAGTAGATGCGAGGGCGTGCATCTCAGCCATATTTTAAAGGAAATAGATAAAAGACATTGTACTGGGGCTAGACCAGTACATGATGGGAAAAATTAACCTGTGAATGGGGCCAACATTGAAATTATTTCAAAATGTTTCTGTACGCACTGAAATTTGACATGGATAGACGGTTTGCATGCCTTGACCATATGGGAGGGTTTCTGGACTCGAATTAATTGACTCACACACCCAATTGGGGGGTTGGAGGCCTTTTTTACAACACATGATTCCTAGAAGGTTTATTTTCCATCATAAGGATATTGTTTCCCTATTAGGATCATGGTCAAGGCCTTGAGATTTTTCTTTAGTGAGGAAAACATCTTAATAGAAACCATATCCACCTCCCAGGAAAAGGACCCCCTAGTGAGGGTTCATTTCATAGTTCTAGGTGTTGTTCATAAACCCATTTCCAATGCATAAAACCTACTAATGGTTCCCACATCCCACTCATAGGCTTTAAAACAACCCATACAATGGACTCATGTGTTGGCTCAAGCACTCATTCAAGGCTCTTGAGCTCAAGAATATTCAACAATATCTTGAGGCACTTGTTTTCCTTCCTCGACCATGGTAAAGATACTATGATATATAATCAGTGCACAAAACCTCCTTATGGATTTCATATCCAACTTTGATGATAAAAACCCCTTATATAGGGCTTGTGTTATGGTTTGCAGGTGTTGTTCATGGTGATTGATCCTAAGAAGTGATGTTTATGGAATAAGGTCCAATTTTTTGCCTCCCCTAACCATGGAATTTGAGCTCAAGAAGGTTCAGTTACGACTTAAGACCCTTCTTTACCCCTTAACCATGTTAATCCCTCAATACCCATTTCTATTGTACAAAACCTACTCATGGCACCATATCCTGCTTTGGATTCTAAATAACACCAATTACAACCCTAAGAACCATTCCTAATGGGGGCCTGACACATTTTTATTTAGGGCATATGTTGTGGTTTAATCATGTTACTTGTATCCCTCAAATAGTCCAAAAATAACCTACAAGTGTCCTATGTGAAGGCTCAAGGACTCATCCAACACTATATCTTGAGAAGTTGTGTGGGTTGTAGTTGTTGTTCATAGAAGTTGAGCCTAAGAATGTTCACTTAGGGGACAAGTCCCTTGTTTCCCTCCCTTGATCTTGGTTAGACCTTGAGACCCATTCTTGGTTCAAAAATAACTTATTCATGGTGCCCAAATTCCACTTGGAGGTGAATGATATGTTGCATAGGTCATATGTGGTGGTTTGACTACTTGTCTATGGTTCTTGAGCTTGAGAAAAAGGTTTAGGGTTGAATACTCTTTCTTCCTTTCATCAACTATAGTCGTGAGCCTAAGACCCATCCATGATGAAGAAGACCTCATAATGTCACGCATATTCAACTTGGATTCCAAAGACTCCCTAGAGAGGACTCGTGTCATGGTTTTTAGGTTTTGTCGATGGTGGTTGACCCTGAGAAGGTTTACTTATGGCTTTAGGGAATTGTTTCCAAATTTCCATGTTTATGCCTCTACACCCATTTTCAATGTACAAAACCTAATCATGATGCCTATATCCCTCTTAAAAGCCAAAGTTCTGTTATGTTGGTTTGAGGACTTTTTCAAGGATCTTGAGCTTCAAAATATTTAACAATATTATAAGGCACTTGTTTTCATTCTTTGATGATAACTAAGGTCTTGTGACCCATCCATGGTATTGTGTGGTGACCGGAAGACTTGTTCATGGTGCTTGAGATAGATATGATATGTATGGGGCTTGAGTTGTTGTTTCCGTCCCTTGACCATGGTTAAGGGATTGAGGCTTGTTTCCTACCACAACCATGGTCAAGGCCCCAAGACCCATATGTAGTATAAAAAACATATAAATGGCACTCATATCCAAATCTTAGGCCAAAGACATTGAAGTGAGAGCTCATGTCATGGTTTCTAGGTGTTTTTCATGGCACATGAGCTTGAGAAGGTTTAATTATGGCTTAAGTCCTTTACTCCCCCCTTAACCATTTTTAGGTGTTAAGACCCATTTCTAGGGAACAAAACCTACTCATGGCACGTGTATCCTACTTGGAGGCATTCAAGAAAGCCTTACAAATGAGTGATGTGTTGGTTTGAGGACTTATTTAAGGCTCCCAAGCCTAAAAATATTCAACAAGATCCTAAGGTACTTATTTTCCTTCCTCAACCATGGTTAAGGCCTCTCTACCCATCCTTATTGCAAAAAACCTCCTAATGGTGTCCTTATCCAATGTTGATGCTAAGGGCCCACTAGAGAGGGATTGTGTTGTGGTTTCTGGGTGTTGTTATTACTCAATGTAGTTAAAACATTATCAATACCAAAAGTCATGAGTACTAACCACCAATGTTTCTCACTAAATGATTTTAGTCAACACAAGAAACCAGCCAACCACCCTTTTTCTAGGAGGCCGCGATGAGTTGGGGTAATCTATTTTGAAAATTTTCCTAGGACCTTGCAAATTTTCCTAGGATGTCGCCAAGGCATAGATACACAAAGGGAGTCCTTGAATTGTTGAATTCCCTTAGGTGTTGCGACATTCCATGATAAATTATTTTGATTGGAGAGTTGATGAAATGGTTGAACATTGTGAGAAAAATGTTGAATGACTTTTCTATATAAATTCATGCCACCAAGGATTAATAAACTCTTTATATATGTATTATTAGAGGGATTGGGCCAACCCTGAAGGAAATTGACCTTGGCTAGATATGCATTCACATGAGCATTAGAAATACAAAAAGTCATGAGTACTAACCACCAATATTTCTCACTAAATGCTTTTAGTCAACAAAAGCAACCAACCACCACACTATTTTTTATCTTTGAAGGAACATATGAACTCTATACCATGCTATGGAAACCACCCTTTGCCTAGGAGGCCGCCATGAGTTGGGGTAATCTATTTTGCAAATTTTCATAGGACTTACGCCTAACCCCATTATTCTATAGGCTTGGG
>SNQJ01S0027448.1:124480-134908 GCA_010110895.2 Picea sitchensis | reverse complement strand
CTCTGTGTGGTTCCCAAAATTCTTTTGAACTGATATCCTAGCACTCCAAAACCACAAAAAATCAAAACCTGGGATAATACCTTCCAAACCCTATATTTCTCTATTTCTAAAAATTGAAATTTCAATGGTGCTTTGGCTATCACAATGGTGCTATTTGAAGAAGTATTGTAGATATTAGCAGTATTTAATTAGTAATAGAGGAAATAACAGTAGCTACATCATCATTTTTGTTTTCACAAGGGTGTGAAAAAAATTAATTTGGGAGGTGATGACGAGCCTCCAAATTGTAGTATCATGAGGCCCATTTTTAAGATATTTTTATCATCTTTGTACTCTATGAGACCTCTGTTGACCATGATTAATATAATTGTGTTGGGTTTTGTGTAATTTATTGATTATGAAATTATTTGGATGATTGAGTGGGTGTTGTATCCTATTTTAGATATGATTTTGATGATTTCATGCACGCCTAAGTCTCCACTAACATATGGTTCAATAAGGTTGAAGTTCAAGGATGCCCTTCACCAACATTGCATGAGATAAAATGGGGATTGTGTCCTCCTCATCAGCCTCCAAGGATTGAAAATCCTACAATCACCCAAGGCACCTAATCCATCGTCATATCCATTTAAATCAGTAAATGGGAGAGGATAACCTAGAAAAAAATAGGTCCCTAGAGCATGCAACTATGCAATTTTATGCAACTTTATGCAACTATGCAATTTTATGCAACTTTATGCAACTTATGAAACAAGACTTTGATGATATTCTAACTTGATATTGAGCTTACTAAGGAACACAACACCATTTCATCTATTATCTCATCAATGAATGGAATAAGGAACTTCTCTTTGATGGTGATTTTATGAAGTTCTCTATGCAACTATGCAACTTATGCAACTATGCAATGAACAACTTGATATTGAGATTACTTATGAAACTTATGCAACTATGCAACTATGCAACTTATGCAATTATGCAACTTTATGCAACTATGCAACTTATGCAACAAGATTTTGATGATATTATAACTTTATATTGAGTTTACTAAGGAACACAAAGCCATAAGTTATGGAAGACTAATTCATTGGAATTTATGGAAGACTAAGTAAATTGGAATTTATGAAGACCGAGGTCTAAACAAGTCCACACATACCCACTACATTTCCTAAATAAGAATGCACACATTTATGAGTTGTGAGCTAAATAATATCACAAAACTTCATTTTTTGGGGATTGGTTAATTTCTATAGATTATTTATTCCAATATTCTCACACTTGACTAGATAACTTAACCAAATATTAAGAATGAATTTGAGGAAACAAGGATTCATCATCTAGACCAAGGTGCAACAACATGTTTTTGAATAAGTGAAGATGTTGAAGCTATGCACTACACCTATGCTTACACTACTATATGTTGCTCATCCTTTTGATATAGAAGATGATGCATATGATTATGGGATAGGTATTTTTCTGACACAACAATGTCATTCCATTTTGTTTTACTTAGAGGCATCCAATGATGCAATCCAAAAATTTTGAAGTTATGATAGAGAGATGTGCTCCATTTCTTAAGTAGTTCAATAGTGGAGACACTATGTATAGGGAAATAAATTATTATTCAATCTAACCATAAGCCACTATAGACCTGGAGAAAACTTGAGAACACACCACATGTCGGTAGTGCAGCATGCGTGTGTATGCGTCCTACTAGTAGTACAACCCGCGTGTGTATGCGTCCTACTAGTAGTACAACCCGCGTGTGTATGCGAATAATCTATACTACAACCCGTGTATACATTCTGAGCTATTAGGGTTTATCCTTTTCATCACATACTCAGATCCTCTGCAGCCTGCAATCACATTCTCTTATGTCTTCCACTGTCCAAATTGACCCACAACCAGTCACCATACATCCAAGATCTACAATAGCCTTCTCATGCTTCTCAACCATACATTATGAATGCTACTCAAACATGTGTAAACAACCAATATACTATAACAATCATATCAAAATTGAATCATAAGAGTGTTGCTCACTCCATCAACCAACATAAACCACATCACAACAACCATACCAAGAATGCCTTAAGTGTTCATCACACAACAAACAAGAGTATCCATCAAGACATCAATATAACCATACTAGAATCTCTGTGGCAGATCTGAGCCCATATATTGCAGATCTAGAACCTGGCTCAGTCTTCAGGAGCCTGTCATCATCTCACACACCAATCTCCATCACTACATCCACTGTACGTGCCCTGTCTTCATATAGCCCGTGTGTATGTGCCCTGGCCCACTACAGCCCACATATACTTCAAAAAATAGGCTTTCTGAATCTCTGAGACTTTTGTCGTCAAGATATCAGACATTACTGAAACTTTGATGCGTTCATGAGATCCTCCCTACACTCTCTCTCTCAAAATAGATCTTCAATCATGCTCAAGAGATGCACCCAAAAGATATACAAGAGATGCTCCCTAAATGTACAATTCACAAGAGATCCTTGCCTCTTATTTATACTCTTCATCTTCTAGGTCACTTAACCCACTTCTAGGTCACTTAACCTAATTTCCTCATTTTAGGGTTAACCGCTTTCCATAAATAGAAAGTTCTCCATTACTTTAACATTTAAATATTCCTTCTTGATTTTGTCACCTCACTTTATCATTTAAATAATCTTTCTTGATTTTTTCACTTCTCTTTATTATTTAAATAATTAAATAATAATTTCTTCTTTGCAAGATCTTTGACTTCTTTGACCTTTTGGGGCTTCAAGCCAACATATGAGGGTCCTTCAACTTCATAGGGCCATAAATCTCAAACCATGAGGAGTTATGTGATATTCCACATACCACTGGAAATGGCATGACAAACACTATCCATATAGGATAGTTTCATCAACAGCTTCACTGATTTTCATCTCATTATTCCACATATAAGCATGGGTTCTCCAACCATACTTTCTAGGATAACTCAACCGTAAAGCGTATGCTCGTGAGGGCTTTCACCATATGGGGACCACTTTGGAGTTCATCCATTTGTGCCCCTTATCAATCATGACAATACTATAATGATCAATGCATCATATATCAAAGAAACCATATCGATCCATTTTCATCTTTGCATCATGTATCAATGAAAACTCATTGATCCATCTTCATCTATGCATCATATACTTTACATCTATCCATTCTCATATATTATAGTTGATATCAATAGTCAATAAATCAATCCTTTGGAATCAATGAATCACTTGACATCAATCAATCAAATCGTTGGCATCAATGACAACATGATCCAACATCACTTTCAAAATAAATTTTGTTTCTTCACCTTTGTTATGTAGGAACGTTTTCTAGAAATGCATGCTAAGAAAAATGGATTGGCATCGTATCTAACATTTATGGTTTGAATGAATTAAAGAGACATGGAGACCCTTTATTCCTAGGAAAATTCAAAGACACACGGAGACCCTTTGAAAAATTATATTTAGAATTTGTCCCCATTCAGTTTCATCAAAATTTAAAACATCAAAAAAAAAATTCCATTAACTGGTCTAGAGATATGAGGAAGAATGATGAGAATATACTTGTGGATATTGAAGCTCAACTAGAAATGTTTTAGATAAGAGAGGTCCATGGTTTTCTCACTAAATACAAATGTATGGAAAGTTACTTGTGTTGTTTTATTGTAGATAGATAACATCAATAGATTTAGTGGCTACACCTTGCTCAATGGTTGGTGCAATACAACTTATGATTGTGCTACCAAAATGAGATCATATAAATTTATTTATGGAAAAAAACCTCCTTCTATAGACTCATATTTGTTAGGCACATCCAAAGTTCAAAAAGTGGATTGCACACTTGAACAAGAGCCACCATTCTTCACACATTTAAAGACAATCTAGTTTGGATTTAAAATTGAATGAAGAAACAGGTCGATCAACAATTCTCTAGGCATTTTTTTGAAGGCACGCATTATGTGTTTTCTTATCTCCAATCATATAAGAAGACCTCTCTCAAAGCTAAGGGCCCCCAAAAAATAGCGCCAAAGTTATGTCAACCGTATTTAATACTTTATCACTTTGGACAAGTTGCTTATAGATGACCTTTTCTATGCCACTCCAATATTAACATGGTCTTTCATGTGTCCTAGTCACTCCAAGATTGCCTTTTCTATCTCACTATCCATTTGCTTGGTCATAGCAGTGGTGTTGCAGAAAGGAGGCTCATTAATTTTGTGATTTGTTTTTTAAATACCTACAGGTCATTGGTATTTCGATGTCCCTAGCATCGTCGATATAGAATACATGTCGGAATCCCGACGTTACCTTCCGCCAGTCTCGATGTTCCTAGTGTCGTTTTCATGGCGTCAACATCACAGGTGAAACATCCCTGATATAGCATAGACGTCAGAAGCCCGACGTACCTTCCGTCGGGTGTTTGACGTTTCTAGCATCATTGTCATGGAGTCAATGTCATAGGTAAAATGTCCTTGATATAGCGTATCCGTCGGTAGACCGACGTACCTTCCATCGAGCGTCCGACATTTCTAGCGTCATTGTCATGGCGTTAACATCGCAGGTTAAATGTCACTGATATAGAGTAGACGTCAGAATACTGATGTTACCTTCCCTCAGTCGTTCGATGTGCCTAGCGTTGCTATCATGGAATCAACATCACAAGTGAAACGTCATTGATATAGCATATACGTTGGACGACGAATGTTCTTTGGCGTTGCAGGTGCGACATCTCGGTGTCACTGTAGTGATGTCCATAGTGGGTTTGGACAGTGAAGTCTGATACGACACGTATCCACATGAAATGTTGCAACATAGACGATATTGGTGTCATCGGAACACCAACATCATGTGAAACGACGTTTGAGGGGGTCCGATGTTTGTCGATCTTCCGACAATATAAAGCGGCAATTTCTATGAAAACGTCATCGAAATTTGACCCAAATGTACTAGTGAAAATTCTTATACCTATCATAGAACATTTTCTCTCCCATTATTTTCCAAGATATTCCCTTCTTCACCCCCAATCTTGATAATCTATTCCACTCAGAAAAATTAGGGGCTTGATAAGGAATGGTCACTTTCATGGAAGTCTAAACTAGTGGTAACCCAATAGAACTAACCTTGTAAAGGTGAAGATCTGCACTAACCACTTGTGAGAGAAATATTTTCATGGAGCTTGATAATTTATTCTGAAAGGTAGGTGGATCTCAAGACACCTTTCATTGTCATATATGAATGGAAGAAAAAGGGAAAGATGATACTCATGGTTTCACACTCTTTACATCAGAAAACATTATCTTATCTTGCACTCAATTTGATACTACCTTTCCTTCGTTATTGTAGCATGGATGAAAATTTGCTTGGCATTACAAGTGATTCATGGATTCTAGAAGAATCTCCAATTACTATAAATTGGTATTCAATGAAAGGATTGTTGGATTACTGAGGGGGGGGAGTGAATCAATAATAGAGAAATAATCATTTTTAACCACAAAATGCAAGTGTTATATCCATGTAGCATTATCATCCAATAGTTGCAGAGTAAATAAACAATGAACAAATGAGCAATCATACACATAAACAATACACCAATGTTTTTACGTGGAAACCCAAAGCGAGAGAAAACCACATAATGCTTTTTCTTATATGTCTTTAAGAATCACATTCATTGGAAACACCAAATTCCTTTGTTTTCCAGCTGCAACTGGAAGGAGGCTCCAACCCCCTATTTTCTCAGGCTACAACCTGAATGAATCTCCAACTCCCCAATTCTCTGGCTACAACCAAAAGGAGGCTACAACCCCCTAGTTTATCAGGCTACAACCTGAGGGAATATCCAACTCCCCAATTCTCTGGCTACAACTAGAAGGAGGCTACAACCCTCTATGTTCTCTGGCTACAACCGGAAGGTTTCTACAAACACATGTCCTTGGCCCATCCAACCGCCCTGACGTAGAAGTAGAATGATGGAACCACTGTCACACTATCACTGTGATATATACTGTCGTAAAAATGTACCAATCAACCTATAATCAACCTGTACCAATAAACTATGCCAACATATACCATACATCAACCTGTACCTCAACCTATACCATAAACAAATACAACAACCATGCACCAAACCTATACAAATAACCTATCACAATAACCTGTCCAAACAACCTGTAATCATTTTGTACCATAAACAAGTACATCAACCATGCACCAACCTATACCTCAACTTGTACCATTAATGAGTGCATCAACCGTGCACCAAATATGTACCAATCATGCATCAAATACACATAAACTGTGACTCATCAAGATGTACCAACATCATCAACTATACACCTCGTGTATGTGCCAACTCATCAACTACTTGTCTCAAACATGTACCCAACATGTACCTCAACCAAAATCCCTCATTAATTTCATCATCGAAATCTGATTTGTAACTCTATAATATACCTGGTGTATATGATCTTATACCTACAAATTACCTTCCTTAACTTTAACAACAAGAGACTAACATTTTCATCAAACTTTAGTTTAGTCTCACATGAATAATTTTGGATTAGTCAACAACCCTAACTTGAAATAATCATAACTATGTACCTGTAATAAATAAAGATATGAAAATAGTAAAAAATGTTCTTTAGTGTCTTTTATGCAATTCCTCCAAGTTTCACTCCTTGGAACCTCTCAGAAAAGGAGTTATAGAAAAAATGGCATACCTTGTTGAATTATGGTTTATTCTAGAGAGTGAACTTGTAGAGCGTGCCCTGTACAGAATATTTGTTGTATGGATCTGAAAATGGTACACAAAATACTAAAGACTGTACTCTAACCCATAAATTTGGTCTTACTGAATTTGGATCTTTTATGAATAAGTTATGACGTTTTTACCCGAAACACATGTTTTAGACTAGTTTCAGGACTAACCACAAACCTTATTTTCCACGGAGTGTAACTCCAAAAATACAACGACCCACAAGATGAAATTTTTATCACATATACTTGGATATTTTTCATCGACTTTCTCTTGATTTCATGGTTTGAATCATTCTATAAAAAACATGATTGCAAAAATGGTGAGATGACCTGTAAATAACATACCTTAGAAAGCATCATCAAAAGAATTTATCCTCCCTTGAATTTCGACCTTCTTTACTTCACCTTCCCTATGAAATTTGGCTTAGATATAATTTTGTTACCTCAGTCACTTGTATATATTCAATATGTTCAAGTGTGATTAAAATGAGAGAGCCTTGCCTCTTATTTATACTTTCATGTAGCTTCCTCAAGGGGTTGCATTTTAACTATCTTAACCCGCTTTCCTTATTTTAGGGTTAACCCACTTCTAACCACTTGTCCACTTAGTAATTTATCCATTAACTTTATTATTTAAATAATTTATTTTGTATCCACTTTGTTATAGTACACTCATCACTTCACTTTATTATTTACCTTCTAAAATCTCTTAAACCATTTTCCTTATTTTAAAGCTAACCCACTTCTAACCACTTGTCCACTTAGTAATTTCTCCATTAACTTTATTATTTAAATAATTTATTTTGTATCCACTTTGACTTATATTAAACTCATCACTTCACTTTATTATTTAAATAATTTCTTCTTTGCAACCACTTTGACTACTTTGACCTTTTGGGGCTTCTAGATGAATCATGAGGGTTATCCAACTTCACATGGTCATAACTCTCTAACAGTGAGGAGTTATGTGACGTTCCACATACCACTGGAAATGACATGACATGTACTATCCATACAGAATATTCTTACCTTCAAATATATTAAAACTCATACCATTATACATCAAACAAACTTGGGTCCATTGCCCAAACCTTTGTGCTACCGGAATTCACTACCAGACTTTCTTCAAGGGTTGACATCAATGACAACCAACCCAAATAATCAACAAGGATTGCATGAGGAAGCTAGAAATAATATTATTAGATTCCTAGAGTAAGAGGTAAGATATTTGAAGCCTGTTAATAATCCAACTCCCTGATCCAGTTAAAAAAACACCCACTTTCCCAATGAGTATTAATCCCATATTGGCATCTACTAGCTTATTGAAGTACATGATTGGCCTCTACACTTATTGGATTACTCCCATGGTATACCTACATAATCTTAGTGTCCTAGTGTATTTTCACTCATTGACCTACATTCCTAACTAACTTTTCAATACCTACCAATATATGATCCAACTCGTACTAAATTTTTCCACATAGCCTCGTTGGAATAACAAGCTATGTATGTTCGTTACACCTTTGGATCCTCTAGAGGTAATTAGTTGACAATCTACAATCACCTAAGAGATTCAATTGGGAGGTTGACTTAGTGGTTGATTGGATGGTTGACTAAGGAGTCGACTAGGAGAATTATTAAATGGTTGACTAAGCATTCGATCGGTGAGGTAGTTAGAACAAAATAGTCAACCAGTGTGAAGAACAAGGAATAAATTAAAGAGTTCATTATCTTCCCTAATCAATCTATGTGGACCTCATCTTCCTCACTTCAAGGGAAGTGGTTACATCTTGGTGCTATATAATATGACCTTATGGGTCAATCTAAACAATCAATACTTGAACATTTGTACGTGTTGTGTATGGAAATCTTTTTCTTTCATACACTTCTTTGTTTGTTAAGATATGCTCGATTATGCTTAGGTGTTGTAACAGTGTCTTTAGACACCACCTCTCTCTGGTATACCTAATCTTATAATTCTCCAACATGGCATCAAATCTAATTCTTTGAGATCTATCCTTTGGTATACAAGTCTTGTGGAGGTTGTTCATGCTCTTGACAAATTGGATATGTTCAATATATTGACTCAGGGTTTCAACTTGTAGACTGAATCTAGGATTAGATCAATAAATCCACATTATGATTTTCAACTCAAAACTCGTGGTTCTAAATGGCCACAATTATGGAATTTGGGCACAAGATATGGAAACATTATTAAAGATTAAAGTGCTATAATAGTTTATAAAAACTACGGTTCCAAATTTGAAGGATGAACAATAAAAGTTTGTCATCAATGGGAAGAAGGATTAGGGTATAGAACTTATAACAACCTACATCTCTAGGTATATTGAATTTAATTTAAGAGGGATAAAATACTTGAAATTGTTTAGAAGACGTTGAAGACTCTATTTAATAAAACTGGCAAAAATTAGGATATGCAGATTGAGAAAGAGTTTATTTTTCTAGATACTATCTCTTTTGAAAGAATTTAAGATTTTCCCAAGAAAGATGGTCAACTCATAGAATTGATGCTGATGAATCTGAAGACTCTATATGATGTGTTATATTTGACATTCCATTCTAGTTGGACCCCTAGGAATGATGATGGTGAGGATTATACCATTGACTCTTTCTATGGTTTACTAATTAATGCACATAAGAAATTGTTTGATGAAGGGAAACTTGAGGTCAAGCAACATGCCCATTTTTTGAAGGGAAAAGGTAAACAAAATGATAGAGAAAGAGGTCAACATGAGAAGGAACTTGTAACACCTCTCATTTGGCATTAGTCTACTAGAACTATATTATGACTTATGGGTAAAATCATGAAGGTGGGTAACAATTTTGTGAGAATCAGGTCTCCAAAATTCCTAGTGACCTTTTTTCGGCTGAACTACTAATTATTCCGGCCGAAAGACAAGTGTTTCAGCCGAACCTTTAGACGTCAAATCAAACAGTGTTCTGACGATGACATCGACTGTCATGTACCATATTAGCATGGGGTTTCATCTCTAGTTTGAATATGGTGGTAACAGTTTAACTAGCCCTTATCCCTAAGGATTTGTAACCCATCATAAATGGGTTATGTTTATTTTTTCTAGGAGTGGGAATTTTTTTGGTATTATTAAATGGAGGAGATACTCCTTTCAATGGAGCTACTACCATTCCCCTTTAAAAAGGATTTCAGACAAGAGTCATGTTATAAAAACAGGATCGCGGAGCAATAAAATAAAACAAATGCGGAAATAAAACACAAAAGATACACAATACAATAGAGACACATATATATTTGGTTCACCTAGTGTGGGCTACTCCCACCAGAGAAATTGCTAGGTCCTTGCTTTATTATTATCCAACAAATGAAGGGATACAACCTACAACACACCCGTTGTAACTTCCTCTTCTTTCTCTCATAGTCTCCTCTCACAGAATATAATATTCACAATGATACATAGCTGCAATACATTCCCCTCATAAAAGAGGGTTTCCTTCTAGGGAAAAAAACCCTAACATAACTTCTACTGTCAAATTTGTGACCTTATAATGAACGATCTAGATTTACTGTGAAATTACAATATACCTTTACAAGGCAATTTCTCCATCAGGGGCTTCACCCTTGAACCCCCATCAGGGGCCCTCTT
>SNQJ01S0027448.1:107640-124470 GCA_010110895.2 Picea sitchensis | reverse complement strand
AATAAAATAAAACAAATGCGGAAATAAAACACAAAAGATACACAATACAATAGAGACAACCTGCAACACACCTGCTATAACTTCCTCTTCTTTCTCTCACAATATCCTCTCACAGAATACAATATTTGCAGTGATACATAGTCACAATACATTTTCCTCATAAAAGAGGGTTTCCTTCTAGTGAAAAAAACCCTAACATAACTTTTACCGTCAAATATGCAACCTTATAATGAACAGTCCAAATTTACTATGAAATTACAATACACATTTACAAGGCAACTTTTCCTTCGGGGGCTTCGCCCCCAAACCCCCCCTACACTCCCTCACGTGGAGGATTGTACATTCTTTTGGGGTTTAAAGTCTTCATGGTGTATAAACATGGCTGAAAACAAAGACCTATTAATCAGGAAGATAATTAGGCTCCACAACCAACAGGTCAATCATGGAAAGTGTCTTAGCCATGATTGTTGAAAATGGGGCGTCAACTTGATTTACAAAACCTGGATTTACATCAACATGGGAGGAAAAGCACTATGGCTAGAGGTTTTTGGGTTCTCATATATGAACTTGGGTAATGATGAAGTATTCAGTCCGTATGATGGGTCTTGTCTTATCTTAGAGAAAACTGTCATTTTAGGCAAAAGGGATGTTATACCAATGTTGAAATAATGGAAAATAATGGGGTGGAAAGAGAAATGTATTCATCACTATAGCCCATGATTGATGTTGGATCATCCTCTATTCATTTGGAGGTGGAGGATTTTGTCCCTACATATGTATCAGATAAAAGTGGTGAAGGATTGGACATTTCCAAACAATTTATTTATGATAATATCTCAAAGGTGGTTGAAAAATCTAGGGGACCTCTCAAGGATGAGGAAGGCATAGTAAAGGGAAGGAGGCATAAACCTAATTTTTTCAAACTGATATTAGAAGGAATGAAGTTTATTCTGGGTTAGGACATGGTAATGGAGCAAGTTTATCTCTATCATACAACAACATTGGTAGGCAAGTTCAATGGTGGACTTATTTATGAAAATTTAATGAGCATGTGGGTGAGGAGGGTATGGAACAAATATATTGGTTATGATTATGTTTTCCATTTATCATCTATGGGATATATTATCATTATCTTTCAATCTAAAATGGACAAACCCAACACAGTGGTGGGAAAATGGTACTGGGATAATTGCATAATATCCCTTAACAATTGGACGCCCCTGTTTGATCCAATGAGAGAGAGGCTTGAAATCAAATTGTTATGGGTGAAGTCACATTCTCTTCCTTTGCAATTGTGGTATAAAATTTTATTAACATTGATTGGAAATAGGATGGGAAGTATTTTTGATATCAATGAGAAAACACGATCCTTGGATGTAACCTCTTTGGTTAAGATTTGTGTGGAAATTAACTTGGGAGATGGGATACCTAAAGGAATTGATATCCAACTGGGGAATCATTCTTATTGTTAGAAGATAGACCATGTTAAGATTCATTTTTGGTGCTCCATCTATCATATATATGATCACCTCAAGTAAACTTACCCTAATAAGGATATGCTTGACGATGTAGAAGAAGTAGAAGAATGAATGGAGCATGTGGCCCAAGCTCACAATCAGCTTGAGGATGATAACATAAAGATCCATAATGTATCTTCAATTCTATCTCTATGGATCCTTGTTCTACTATTGTTGATAAAATATTAAAATATATAGCTAAAGAAAAATCTCTATCTTCCAACCCCAAGAAGTGATTTGTTAGGGAGAGTGAGTCAAATCATATAAGTAGGAGAGAGCCCTAGTGGTTCAACATCCTCTTCTCAAAAGAATCATTTAAGGGTTATATATGTGATTTACATGAGGGAGAACAATAAGGAAAATAAAAATTCCTCACAAGAGGATCCTCCTTTAATGTATTTAGACATCATAGATGAACTAGAGGAGTTAAATGTGGTGGAAAACTTTCTTGAAGGTCAAAATATTCCTCTCAAAAGAATGTCTACTAGGAAGGGAGTTAAGGTTCCTTCATCACTTAACCTTTCTACACCTTAGATTGGATAAGTCTCAGTTGTTGGGCCTAGGGGGGGCATACCTTCCAAAGAAGAAGGAATTTGATTCCACTAACAATATCAATACCTAATACTCATCAAATGAATATTTCACCCCCTTTGAAAGAGAAAAAATCATTCAAGATCATCCAAAGATAAGGGCATCGAATTAGTGGAAGAGTTGAAGGTGGTATATGCATGGATCAAAGTAAAGGTTAGGCAAGATCTAGTAGGAAACTTCCTCAAGCAAAGAAATAAGTTGATAAATAAGTTTTATTTGGAAAAAAATGATTATTCAAGGGGCCCTTAGAGCAGGAAAATCCCACTTAAATGTTACAAAATGATTTTCTCTCTTATAATAGAATAGGTCTAGGAAATTCCTTTAAAATAGACTCCTTGAAGAGAGTAATTGAAATTAATATCCTTAAGGTAACTTGTATTCAATAAAAAATTATGGAAGATATTAAGGTTAAATATTTGTAAATATCCTCCCTCCCTAGGTAGATGTTTTAATCTCTTAGCGTAGAAGGGAAATCATGGGGATTGGTGATAGGTTGGTACAAGGCTCTCCAGTTCAAGAATGCCTCTTTTATTTAGAATATCATTTGTATGGATTTGTTCTCTCTATATTTAGATTCATTCTTCAATATGATCAATTTTTATGGTGCTTTCTTGGATAGGGAAGTATGTTGAGACTCCTTTTTTAGGAATATGGAACTGAGGAAGAATAATGTAATTGTTGGAGGAGATATGAACTTCATTCTAAGACAAGGTGAAGTGTGGGGGGAAGTGAGAAGGATGGATCCCTGGTAGAGTGTTTCCTAAATGAGATTGATGACAATGGTATTTGTGACATAGATCCTTTTACTTTGAAATCGACTTGGAGGAACAACTTCGGGGTGGGCGATGGAGCTCTCTATAAGAGGCTTGATCATTTTTTTTGTAGTTGAGAAACTTGTGGATAATGTGGTAGAATTATATCATGGATAGGAGGCCATTTTAACATGTTATTATCCTTCTACAATTGAGGGTTTTGACCCCAAAACCTCCTCACCCTTTTAATTTTAACTCGCATTAAGGACCCTAAATTTAGAGAGCTATTATGAAATGAATGGAGGCATTATGATAGTCATTTGGATGACATAGTACTAGTTCAATGGAAATCCAAGTAGAATCAAAATGACAACTATAGAATGGGAAAAGTTCAAATTCAAGGACTGACAAGAGTATATTTGGATTTTGGAACAAAGTATATAAAATATCTCCAATTCTAATATGAATGGTATTTTTAGAGAAACAAAGTTAAAGAATATAAAATTAAAGGAAGATGTTAAAAATGATCTATTAGAATAGTATGAAGAAAATAGAGCTAAATAACATAGCCATATGGATAGATCAAGTGATGAAAACACCACATTTTTCCACAATTATGCAACAATGAGAAAAAAAATATAAATATTAACTAGAGCGTGAAAGATGAGAGGTGGGAGTAGGTTCATAGTTTTAGGGATATGGAAAAAGTGGGTATAAACCACTTCAAAAAACTCTTTAAGGAACCTCCTAGAGATAAAATAGTAGAATTATTTCAAATGGTAGTGATCCATATGGATATCAATGGCCACCCACCTATTCCACTGGCTCAAAACATGGTTTTCCACCTTGGCAATTTTCTACATTTTTTTGGGTCCTGAACTTCTGGGGCCATTTTGAGGCTCTAAACAACGTTTTTTGGAATTTTGGTGGGACAACTACTACTAATATCGTACCTTAACCCTTGACATAAGTTGTAATCCTTGGCTAGACCTTTCTAATGATGTATCAAACACCCCAAACGTAGATCGTATGCAAAATTTACGCCCTCGGGAAGTTGATGTATCAACTACTCCCGCCGGGGCCCAAAAACCTTTTGGAATTTCATATTCTGGGGTCAGGGTTTTGGATGTTCATGGTTTTCTCATTTATACTTTATTTTAGAAAAGGCCTTTGGATCCTCATTGTAATAATCTTCTTGTGAATAAGCATAATCGTTTGTTGTGACAGACACTACAAACCTCCAATTTTTGTTTAATCTTGTGTACCTCCCTAAAAATGGAGCCCCTTATCTTTTGAGCCTAAGAGAAAGCCTCATATGTCTTCTTTTCCATCTCAATATTCTTTCGTAACTCATGTTTCACTTGGAAAAACAAAATTCATAAATACTTAGTGTTACAATTCAATTTTGAAATCGACAGAATTACATCAAAATCCTCTGAGTAGTTTATAGGAGTTACTTCAAACTCCTATGAGAAGTTCGGAGGAGTTACTTCAAACTCCTCTGAGTAGTTTGGAAGAGTTACTTCAAATTCCTCCAAGCAGTTCATAGGAGTTACTTCAAACTCCTCCGAGTAGTTTGAAATAGTTATTGTCTTTTGCTTCGATACAAAACGATATCGCAAGAGTTGGGAGAAACTCCTTCGATCATATTGGAGGATTTACTTCCAAATCCTCCAATATGTTTGGAGGAGTTACTTTCAATTCTTCTGAATTGATCGAACAACTTTCTCTTTGGTCCTCTGATCAAACCAACCCCCAACCACCGCATTAAATGTCATAAATGATCATTTGTCTATATAAACGAAACAAGGTTAGATTTAATGTTATCATATCATTTTCAAGTGAACGAGGAACCATAAGGTTAAATTCATCGAGATGAACTCCATTCCATTCCAATTATCTCACCTATCCATACCCACCACGTGGCGGGGTAATCCAGGTAAGAGCATCTCACCTCTCTTCTATTCTAAGGTTAGGGTTAGGTTTTTTTTTTTTTTTCCTTGTTCTTTTCTTCCTTGCCCTAGATCGATAATCATTTTTCACTCC
Organism: Picea sitchensis; assembly: GCA_010110895.2. Taxonomy (NCBI): domain Eukaryota; kingdom Viridiplantae; phylum Streptophyta; class Pinopsida; order Pinales; family Pinaceae; genus Picea; species Picea sitchensis. The sequence goes on along the minus strand of SNQJ01S0027448.1, from coordinate 119,564 downwards.
TCATCACTTTTCTCTTGGCCACACCCCCCTTTTCCAACTTTACATTTTTCGTAGAGCATGTTCCTTTCCACAGAACGAATGACCGGTCGACACCCTTTTTTCACTGAGACGGACTTCCTCTGCACCCTTTCACTTAATCCTTACAAGCCCCAAAGCTTACCCCGGGCATGAAGACCATGATCCAGAGGGTTCTAGGGTTTCCTCACACTCCTATAAAGTGGTTTTTCCCTCAATCACTCTCTGTTTTTCGTGAAAATCCCTAACTTTAAACCAGAGACTTTCAAAGTAACTCTCCGAGCACATTGGAAAAGTTACTACTAACTTCTTTGATGTAATCGGAAGAGTTAAAACTATTTACTCTATGTATTTAGGAACCTCTCTAAACAAACCCTCTGATCATATCAGAGGATTTACTTTCAACTCCTCTGAACTCCTCGATAATGTGACAGTTCCTTCCGATGAAATATCAGAAAAGTTGGAAATAACTCTTCCAATCTCATTGGAGGAGTTGTTACTAAATTATCTGATGTGATGAGAGGAGTTGTTACTAACCCTTATGATATGTATCAGAGAATGTTTTTCTTGAACTCTGATTTCACCTTTCTACGATGGTGCCAAGCATTTCTCCCTAAAATATCATCTAAGAATTTGAGCATTGTCTACTATTAACCTGGCATCTACAAGAAACAACTTGCCATGTCTTGATAATTTCAATAACTCTTATAATTTTCCAATCATTTAGTTGCATATCAAATAAAATTCTATAAACTTTTCCTTTTGCAGGCTCAAACATGTCACCTCGAAAGAATACAACATCGAAAGCAACATGGATTGAGCCATCTAGTAGCTTTGATCAAACAGTAGAAGCATAAATTGTCAAGACCATATATAATGATACATCAGGAATTCTAGAGGACGGAGAGACCTTAAAATGGGGAGAAGTATATTATATGTTCAAGAAGTCAAACTTCTTTGTGGAGGTGGAAGATCCAAATGAGCTCCAGGTGTTCAGGAACATTAGAAAGTCAAGAATTTTTAGGGTGACAGCACATCCAACGGTCTTCCCTTGTGCAGACACCATTTCATGGATTTTGAAGAACATAGACATAAATAGTCGATATGTCTGTAATGCAAGAAAATAGCCTATCACTTCATTCAGGCCTAATGATTTGGATAAATGTTATCATATTGAAGTTGGGAACAAAAGACCGGATGGTGAACTCCTCATCGAATTGGAACTTACACTGAAATGTTTATTCCCCACATGTTACAAAGTAGATAAGCAGTTCAAGTATTGGCCCAAGAGTTGGTACCCCATGACTAATTTAAGGATACCCTACATGTTAACATTTTTTTATGCTCGTTTAACCATAGACAATGTCACATGATTGTCACCCAACCATAGGAATTCACTATGCCACCCCCAAGCGCACTAACCTTTTCTTAGATAGAATTATTTTGTAAAGGTCACACTAGAACCAACAGATAAACCCTAACCAGAAAAACCACTATTGCAACAACAACACAATACCAAGAGAAAATCCCTCTACTAATATAAGTGTACCTTTACAGAGAGAAGCACACAAGAGAGATACCATAAAGACTAAGATTACACCACGACAATTGTTGCACCACCCTCTCCAGACTTGCGCCTCCTTTTGCTACAACTGCAATTGCAGCTGCAAATACTGATCCTAATACTTGTGCCCCCCTTCTACTGAGTGACTGTGTGTAAGTGTACAAATGAGCTAATGCATCACCTTATTTATACTTATTCTACAAGTGAACTTTTCCCACAAGATCGACTTGTCTTTTCTGGAAAATATAATTTAATTTGACTTTTTCTGGCAGGGTCGACTTCTCTTTTGGGGTTTTTCTATTTCTTTATTATTATTCTCCTTGGGATGAATGCTCTTTTAGGGTTTTATATTTATGTTTAATGGTTCTCTTACTTCCATAATATTCTATTCTAAGTACAAAGGTTACACTTGGAATTTAATCAGGGATGATTTTAGGGGCTAAATTTTGCTCATGGGCTAACTTTCCATGGTTTTTCCAAAAACGAGATTCGCTCTTTCAAAAATGATTCACCCAAATTCTATAGGATACAATTATTTTACCTTAAAATTCACCAAAATTTTATAAAAACTATATAAAATACTTAGAAATTTGAATATTTTTACAAAAATATCGCCAAACATTTATAGTTGACATATGAAGGATTAGTAAGATTCACCAAGGTTTCTACATTTTAAAATAAATTTCCATCCTTAAAATCATCCCTGAGTTTAATACCTTCCACAACTACCAAAACATCAACACTACCAATATATGGTGGTCATGTTGTGCAAGTTATACGGGGAACCAGATGCAACTCTTTTCCCCCTATCGTACGTGCCCCTAATTTATTTATGTGCATATGTGGGGTCTCATTCAAATGGGATGCATTAACTAAGATGTTATTCATGTAATGGTCTCAAACACATCCATCCATCTGACATGGCATGGGAAATCACATGGTCTTGCAGAATAGTCTACAGGTAACATCATCATAGCCACACAAGATATATCATGATCAAACAGATCACGTCATAAGTAGCATGGAAAAACATGTCATCTCATGATAAAAAATTATCATGTAACAAGTAACACCATCATAGGCACATAGGCTCTATCATAGTCACACATGCAGACTATTTGATGGTCATTTCATAGTCATGCATCTGGGGTCTCATTATCCTTCCATTATTTATGTCATCATGGGGCTTCAACTTTCCATCTCACATAGAATCTGGCATCTAGTTCATACAGAACTAGTAACTCGTTAGCTCACACAAAATCTTGCATCTAGTTCATACAGAACTAGTAACATGCATACTAGACTAGTTCACTAGAGTAGCAATATCTCAATGTACTAGACTATTTCACTAGAGTAGCTACGCGTACCATAATATTTCATTGGAGTAGAAATATCTCAGCGTACCAGACTATCTCACTGGAGTAGCTATGTGTACCATAATATTTTACTGAAGTATAAATATCTCAACATACCAGACTATTTCACTGGAGTAGCAATATCTTAGCGTACCAGACTATTTCACTGGAGTAGATATGCATACCAGACTATTTCACTGGATTATAAATATCTCATAGTAACAGACTATTTCATTGGAGTAGATAAGAATTCTAGACTATTTCATTGGAGTAGCAATATCTCAATGTACCAAACTATTTCATTCGAGTAGATATGCATACCAGACTATTTCAATGGAGTAGAAATATCTCAATGTACCGAACTATTTCACTGGAGTAGAAATATACCAGACTATTTCACTAGAGTACCTACATACCATACTTTTCATTGGAGTAACATATGTCCAACACACTAGTTTGTTCCTCTATCTTTCCTAGAGGCACTCCCTCCCCGCAGGATCTACATGAAGCCTCCAACCACACAAACCGATTGGGCCTCCATAGCTAGGAAAAAACGTTCTCCTCGAAGGATCTCCGTACACATCATCCTTACTGGTGCCACAATCATTGCCCAGGAATGAAAACCTATTGTCCACACTATACCATGCTACTATCTGGAGTCACATATGTAACTCATCACTCCCTCTTACTAGGGAAGTCCTTTTTTACCACACCAAGCTTGTCTCTGAAGTACACAAACTTCACTCTCGACAGAGGCTTGGTCAACACATCTTCTATCTTCTCATCTATAGTGACATATTGGAGCTTCATTTCCCCCTTCTACACCATATCTATGATACAGTAATACATGGTGGCATCCACTGTCTATAAAGAAGTATCACACAACAACTTCATATTCATCACCATCGGAGTAGGCATGGCCTTGAAATCCATCATTCAAAATATCTTTAGGATCTCTACTGCATACTTTCCTTGATTAAGAAAAATCCCATCCGGTCTCTTCCATACCTACAAACCCAAGAAATAATGCATCATACCCAGGTCTTTCATCTTGAACTTTGATGCAAGATTTATCTTTCACTCAGTGATGAGCTTCTCATTCCCTATTAGAAACAAGTCATTCACATATAATAGTAATATCACCGGTCCACCATCCAAAACCTTGTATTAAAGGTTGGAATCTTATTTAATCTTGGTCAATCCCAAGTTCATTAGGAAAATGTTTGATCTAGCATATCATGCCCTAGATGTTTGCTTAGGCCCGTACAAATATTTCTTCAATCTGTAGACATGAGACTCCTTCTCATGTATATATGTACACTTATTTTGACTACTGGAACAAGTGTCTCGTCATAATCTTCTCCCTCTTTCTGGGAGAATCTTCTAGCCACAAATTAGGATTTTTACATCTCTATGTTGCCATCAACAACAGGTTTGATCTTGTAGATCAATTTGGAAGTCACCACTATCTTCCCTTATAGTCTCAAGGAAAAAATTCATATCCCAGTCCTTCTTACTCGCTTCCTCCTCTATCACTAAAGAAAGGGAATATTCCTAGGAGGTCTCATATTTCCTTGAAGCCTTTGAAGCTTCGATCTATCCTCCTTAACTCATGGCACCTGCATGTCATTCCTAGAAGACGTCTCTCTCTCCCATATGAATATGAGGAGGAATACTTTCTGAATGAAATTCTCAATGCCACTGACTCTCTCTGAGATCAGTCTCACTCTAAGTCTCCATGCTCCCCCTAAATATTGACTCCCTCTAAGTCTATATAATCTTTGGAGCCATCTTCTCCTTTTGTATGTGATGATTTCATCTCAAGTATCCTATGAATGGTACCGGGGAGGATGCTCCTCCCTACTAGATCGTGAGGTCTGACTCCCTATGAAATCTACTTCCTTTTGAGTTGGTACTTTGTGTGGCAACCTACCTCACCACTGGTGGATCCATCTTCTCCTCATGATATGGCTTATCAATGCTATATGGATTTTCATCTTGCAAAGTTTCACAGGACCATGATGGTCTCTTCCTGGTTATTGCAATGATTCTAGGTAGGCCCTTATGGCTCTACTAACTCTTCCTAATGATCTGAAGAGTGATCAAATGCACTAGAGGAATTTTTTTCGGTCATCTTTGGAGCCTTCTACTCTTTACAATCAATCTCCATATGAGATACTTTTTATCTCACAAAAGTACCCTTCTTCATCCTCTTTTTCTTTGGTACATGGATGTATGTGGTCGAGTATACAACTTCTTATTTGGGTAGTCTGCTCCATGTCTCAAACTAGAGACCATCTAGTATGTTTCCTCCTGCAACTTTCACTATAGCTTCCCTTATAGTTATCACCTGTGACCTGCCCAGAACAAGACCAACAACAAGAGAAAATGATAGACAAGAATAATATTATTATAATAATAATAAAAACAACAATGGAAACAATAATCACAGTAGCTCCTTCTCAGAGCTATCACTTGTGACCTAATGGAACAAGAGACAAAATAAAAAATACAATAATAAGAAATTGGAACAACACTATTCTAGTGTTGTGACCCATCATTCCTCCACGGTAACCTGCTCGAAACAAGAAAAACAAGAGAAAAATTATTTCCAATATAATAACATTTTCATAAGAACATATCTATGTTAACAAGAGTAAAATACAATTTCATGGTATTCAACATATCATTACCAAAGTGACCTTCCTAGAAGCAAAACAAGAAGTATCTCCTAGAGGAGATGTTAGTTCATCATGAAAACAAGTACACTAAGCATTTATATCAATAGTACTCACATGCTACCAAGTATTCATTGTATATAGAAGTAATAGAACCTTTCAAGGATTGATGTCACAACTATAGTGTTTACTTGTAATGTATCAATTATCAAACTTGATATGTGCAAACTGGAAACTTATCAATTCAATCAATCAAACCTGGAAACTGGAGTCTTATCTTCAAGAATGAGTGTTGTTTATTTTCTTCCAAGTCTCCTTCACTCAATATGACACGTATTCTCTCCAACATGTCCCCTATACTAAGACAATATGCTTTCTTGACATAAATATGAGTTAGGGAATATAATGCAAGTAAAATTAAAAATCCCAACCTTAATCAACCTAATACTTTGACTAGAGTTAGATTATAACTTTAACTTTGACCAAAGGTTAGTATGATAATCATAACTTCAATAGATCAAAATATAAGTAGATGTTCATAATATCACAATAATTCCATAACAGTTAGAAGCATATCAAAACAAGAAAACCTGGAGTGCATTGTTCCTCTAAATGTGTTGGATTTGAGATCCCTCTAGATCTACAATTGTTGATTGGAAAAAAGATCCCTCTCCTGCAAATACCCTTAATATAATGATACAGTTTAAAAACATACAAGTACATACCTCTGGCAAGAGCAGCAAACAACGACAAGCACCGACGAATCCTAAAACTTCAAGGTGATCCAACTTGCAATCTGAAGATAGTTGGAGATGTGCTAGGGTAAGGTGCACTAGGAAAACCAAAAATTAGGCCCAACATTTCATGTAAACTTCACTAGTCCAAAGCAACTGCAATTGGCACGAAGCAACTATAACTAGTACTAAAACTACAACTTGCACTGTAGACCTAGGGTTTTATGAGGAAACCCTAATTTTTAATTTCATAATTTTGGAGATCTAATCTGCGGGAAAGGTGCACCCTACTTAGGAAACCTTCTTTATGGGTTCAGTAAGTTCTCAACGAGCTTGACAATGGGGGAAACTAAGGATGTTCCTTCTAGCAGTTAGACTATTACGAAGGAAACTAGCTCTGATACCATGTTAAAAATTGTGTATGCTTGTTTAACAATAGACAATGTCACATCATTGTCACCCAACTATAGGCATTCACTACACCACCCACGAGCACACTAACCTTTTCTTAGATAGAATGATTCTGGCAAGTCCACACTAGAACCAACAGATAAAGCCTAACCATAAAAACCATTGTTCTAGCAACAACACAATACCAAGAGAATGTACCTCTACTAATAGAAGTGTACCTTTACCAAGAGAAGCACACAAGAGAGACACCAGAAAGACTGAGATTACACCACGATAATTGTTGCACCACCCTCTCCATACTTGCACCTCCTTCTGCCGCAACTGCAGCTGTTGTAGCTACTGCTACTCATACTTACACCCTCCTTCTTCTGAGTGAGTGTGTGTAGGTGTACAAATGAGCTAATGCGTCACCTTATTTATAATTATTCTTCCATTACAAAAGAATAAGTACATGGTGGCCATGTTATGCAGGCTATATAGGGAACCAGATGGAACTCATTTCCCCCTATCGTACATGCCCCTAATTTATTTTTGTGCAGATGTGGGGGTCTCATTCAACTAGGAAGAAATATAATATGAAAATATCAAAGTTTCCATATCTGTAGATACACAAGCACTACCAAGAAGCTTTCCCAGCTTCCATATGTCCTCATATCTCCGATACATAATGTGTACTATCCACAGGTACCCAAACATAGGGTGGAGTTGGTTTCCCACAGACGTCACAATCCACATATACTACAAAGTGCTTTGGGAGAAAAAATATTGAACATAATATCAAAGAATTTGCAAACACTTCCTTTCCCCCTTGTATGAATTTATCTTTTGCACCTCCCCACCTTGTATGATATACAAAGACATAACAATCATAAGAAGGGTCGAGGACTAGTATTTGATGGAGCATGATACCTATATAAGAATATATGGTGCAATGAAACCACCCCACTTGCTCCCTATGTTCTTTGCTGAAAAAATTGTGCTTTAGGAGGTGGCGTATCAAACTATCATACATGGGATCAGAGGACTGATAGTTTGATANNNNTTGCCCAACGGTGAAAAACTCCTCGCTTTCCACCATTGGATCCAACCCCTTTGGGCTTAAAAGTTGAAGGACATGGGGGTGGGCTTTGATCCACTTATGTGTGCACGGGTCACGATACCATTTATTATAGTATCTCTGGGTGCGGATCAGAGGAATGTTATACAAATCAAAGAAAGAAATTTGGCCTCCACTACCTCTATACATTGGAAACTATTTCTTTGAGAACACTAAGAAATCTCAAACAAAGGTGGACATATTACTTTCCTACCACTTTGGAGAGGAAATGTTTAGTAGGCACGACCCTAGAATATCGTCAAAGAGAACTTCAATAGCTTGAGAATCTCGTATGAATACACAACTGAGTTCTTGAAAGAAGAAGAGGTGGATAAAAATTCAAGTACATATGATGAAGTCATTTTCAACAGGAAGGGCCAACTAAAAGGAAGGATCGTTGAAGAAGAATTTGAAAGAGAGGCATCCAGAAAAGAGGCAGAGCATTATGAATCTAAGAGATCTTCTCCCATCTCTATCTTAAATCATTCAGGTTTCGCAGAAGAGGAGGAAGGAGCACCAATAGATAAAAAGAAAAGGTGTTGAAAAGGAGGAACGACTCTAAAAAGAAATAGAAAATATATGCCGACAAAGAAAAAATAGATAAGAAAATGAAGCGAAAGCTAAAGCTGAAGCTGAAGAAAAAGATGCTTCAGAAAAAGAAAAGGAGTTTCCAGAAGAGGAAAGAGTAGCAACAGAATTAGAAGAGAATATGGAAAAATAAGCAGCAAATAAAGTTGTTGCTAAAGAAATACATAGGAAGAATACATAGGAGAGAGAGGGTGACCCACACCCAATGGACTTGGATATCCCTAGAACGTCCACCGCAGGTACAAGAGTAGAAACAACGAGCAGTGGTTTCAGCCTCGGGCCCTGGGAACCTTTTCGATCAACTGAAATATTGGATCTAACAATTTTCACATATGTTAGTAAAACCGATAGAATTGTGCAAGAAAGAGTGAAAAAGGTGCCAACGACAGAAGGAGCCCCTTTATCAGTGGCTACTCAAGTCCCTGTCATAGGAGATGTCAGGGAAGACCTTGTGGAAATAAATAGTGCAGGATCTACATTTATGGATGAAACCATAGATAATATACAGAGGTTGTGCCAACAGAATGAAGAGAAAGAGGTGAGGATCAGGGAGCTAGAAGAAAGGCTTCAACAAGTAAATATCGATGAAATAAGTATCCTCAACTTTAAGGCTAGTGTGGAAAAAGTGAGGAATGATTTGGAAGGTTCCATCATTGGAATGAATGCCAATATACACCTCTTCCAAAATGCATCTGCAATAGTTATTTACCAAACAACCAGATACGAATGTATCTCACACAATACAACATTATCTGTGAAGGTATAATTGCCATTGATACCTGGATAGTGGAGAAACCTGATGAACATCCTGAGCTGTATAGACCCTCAAAATTATATATAACGACATGTATGTATGCATTAGATAATTTCCAATAGTTAGGGAAAAGGGTAGATAAATAAGTAACCAAGGTGATGGAAATATGTTCAAGGACTCACAAAGCTACCCAAGAACTGATAAGGAATGGTCGTCTCCCAAGATTAGATGAACTTGGGAAGAATTTGTTCATAGAAGAATTGGCGAATGTAGTCCAACATAGCATGAGTCGAAGGAGACAAATAGTTGAAGCAACAACCTTTGTCTCCATCGATATCATTGACCAATATTTGCTACACCCGGTGAAGCTTCACACTATGATACAAGTTTCCATGAAAAAAATAGAGAAGGATATGAGCGCCCTTGATAAAAGAATCACCATGAATGAAGAAACAATGGAACAACTATCATACAGGAGTATCAAGTCACTATATAACCAGTTGGAAGTTTGGACAACTTATCTCCGAAGCAAAATTTCATAGGGAAAGGACAAAATGATTGTTTTTCTCTCGTCCTTTTCCTAACCACTTCAAATTTCATCATTTCTACCACTTTTCATTAGAATATAGAAGATGAATAGTTTTGTAACTGCCTCTTCAAGAAGAAGGGGGAATGACACATAGGAGTTATGAGATTTTTGTATAAAATAGAGTAGAAACTCATTAGAAAGGACTTTTGGCTTTTCAAACATTGTATAGACCCAAGAAATGTTTTGAGAACTTATACACTATTAATAAATATTGAGAATCCCTCAGGGGAAACATATTCTAGAAGGAATTATTTGTAGGAACAAATCGAAGATTTGAACTATTTCAAGTAAATATATTTCTTATTTCTATGGATTGTAAGAATGCTTGTTTTTTGTAGACTAATTTGTTGGAAATACTAAAACAACTGAGAGGGGGGGTGAATCAGTTGTTTATGAGCTTAAACAATTTATACCTTTTAAATATTATTAATATTCCTTCAAGTGATCATCAACAATATACAGCATATGGACAGTAAAAGTAAAGACCATCAGTCACACATAAAGTACACACATAGACAGATTTTCACGAGGAAACCCATAAAGGGAGAAAACCCATAAAGGGAGAAAACCTCTTCTTCTTCGAAATGATAGGCAGTATTTTTCAGTTATGTACATCATTTACAATTGAGCACCAACTCAATGTGAGGCTGCTACCTCTATTTTACAAGTTGCAACTTGTTTGAGAGCACCAACTCTCTGGTTTCTCTAGCACCCACTAGAAGGAAGCACCAACTCCCTGAATATTACAGCACCAACTAGATGGAAGCACCAACTTCCTGAAAGTTCCAGCACCAACTTCCAGTTACACAGGCTCCAACATGTATAACAGAGAACACTTGTTCTCCCTAGCACCACCCTACCACCCTGGTTTCTCTGGCTGCAACCAGATGGAAGCTACAACTTCCTGTGTTCAAGATCCCACTTGAACTTCTGAGGACAACAGTCCTCCCGAGAACCTCCCTTCCACCCTAAAATATAAAATAATGAATACACAGACAACTACACAGATAAATCAATTCTTACCAATCTTTCTCTGTATCCGATCTTCAACAAATTGTTTTGCTATTCTTCTCTTCTTCTGTTTGTTTAGCAGGTCTGCTCTGCATCAACTTTTTCTGTCATTCTTCTCTGTCTGTCATTCTACTCTGCTTCTGCTCTACATTTCATCTCCCTCTGCACATTTTCTCAATTTCATGCTATGCCTCTTCTCATTTTCTTTTTCTTACTGTTTATTCATTTACCCTTCAGAACAGCCAACTCTACTCGATCTGTCTCATCTTCTTTTATGCATACTTCCCCGATGGTTCCACTTCGCCTTCCCTCAGCCAAAATAGGAACACCTATCCTTGCAACTAAAATGATAATTGATTCGTAATCATGAGTCTGTTTTGTTTAGCAGATTCGTAACTGAGGAGTTAAATGTGTGTGGAAGAACAGTAACCCTCCGATCACATTCAAGCTTTATCTGCACCGTTGGATGATCTTTATTATATTTTCCTTTTAAATCAGGTTTCGGCATTTCGACATTCCTTTGCCCAAGTGTCTCGACACTTTCACATCGCGATCTCCAAAACTCCGAAATGGAGCTTATCTGAACTGACTCCTTCTCTTACCGTGACCAAGGGTTGTGACCAAGGCTTTATGTGAAAGGCGCTTTCGCGATTTCTCATATCGTGAATTCGTAATTCCTTATGTTCAATGTTCCTGTCACCTCCAAATCCCGATCTGCGAAATTCCATAATGAAATCAGATCAACGATCCAAATTATATCTAGATCTGACGGTTCATATTAAGTCGGGATATTACTCATCGCGATTTCGGAATTCCTGACGTTCATAGTTTTTGTCACTTACAAATCTCGATCCCCGAAACTTCGTGAGAGGTCAGATCAACGGTCCAGATCATTTCTTGATCTGACGATCCAGATTCAGTCGCGATTTCGCATATCGAGAAATCAACATTCTTGATGCATTGAGTTCTTTGCCTCTTGAATTCATGATCCCCGAAACTCCAACAAGAAGTTAAATCAACGGTCCATATCATTTCTTGATCTGACGGTCCAGATTCAATCGCGATTTCGCATATCGCGAAATCGAAAGTCTTGTTGCATTTGTTTCTTTTCCTTTTGAAATCGCGATTC